>JAANSO010000591.1:0-27565 GCA_036507315.1 Lepidocyrtus fimetarius
TTGTTGGTCTATGTATCATTTCATTTCTCTCACATACGAATTTTAAAAGGGTCAACTAAATCATATGGGTTTGTTGTTGGGTACTGTGGTCTATTTACCTTTGCCGTAGATATATTGCTTCACAGAATCTCCCCCAAAAATAATCCCCATGTAAGAAAAATCGAGAGAAGCAAACATTCTGAGCTATGGATTTTGAAACCACTTTGCTTGCATGGCATATACGCTTCCTTTTATAAATGTTTGGTTGTGATGGTGGATGTTAAATTTTAATGCTATTTGCTTATTCTCACACAGGTTTAACTCCATTGAACTGGCTTTGCTTGAGGCAAAATAGAAGGGAAACCCTTCTTCTTACAAGCCATACCTTATATAGAAATGATGGTTTTGATGATGAGGTGAGCAAGCTTAATGCCATTTTATCTCAGCTGTTTTCATCGGTCATACTTATTTCATGCTTCTTAGGACGATATAATGATGAATGTAAAATATTGCCAACTGGGAATGAGCAAAGAAAGGATTGCCCATTTGCCTTCCTTCTCCTCGTTGAAGCAAACATGTCCTATTCATTTCTGAAGCAAAATGTGAGCAAATTACAGGCGAATATTGGGTAGCTCTCACTTTTTCTTCTCAAAGTAAAGTTCTGAGAGTTGCTTAGAACAAAGGAAAGGACTATGGGCATGATTTTGTATAACGAAGTTAAAAAGACTAATATGTGGCTTTACTTTGGTAATATGACATGCATGGCCTATATTTATACTTTCTTCGTGTGAAGCCGTTTTTGTTATTCATTCGAAGCAGGATACATGAAGAGGAGAGGACTATATGTAATGACGTATTTTATGCAACCTCCTTCGATGCAATGTCTCTTTAAAAGTACATTTTTTCAGTCAAAAGCATTATCAAAAGAACTTTACTCCAAAATTAATTATAGGAGCACTTTAAACGGTATGAAAGGACTTCCCCTTTAATGATTTTAGGTACCTGAAGGAAATGCATTCAACCTACGCTGCATCATTCTATGATGGAATTATTGATGGCAAGAAACCCCATTATTATAGGCTAATACAATAAGAGTAAAGGATTATTGTGACACTAAAGAGAATCAAATCGAAAAATAAGATGGCAATAAGAGCCAATTATTTCCTCATAGGTAGTTAAGTTAAAGAACTCTGGTTAAAGCAAGAAACAGATTAAAAGACCTCAAGATCTAATGTATACAGGCAAAGCAAGGTGGGTACGCTATGGTTTCTTCAAAATAATTACTTGTTTTCGATTTTCAATGCTGCTGCAAATTGAATGAACACTTGTGGCAGCTTTTACTTTTTCAGTACAGACAGATTAAATGCAAAATGCAGGTGTTTTGTTACTAAAAGACGTAATAAGTACAATAACCGTGTTCGAATTTAATGAATGAATGGAATAATATCCAACTTAATTATGCAGTTGAGTGACAAATACAAAACATAATTGTAACTTTCATGACTTTCTCTTCCAAAATATTGGATAATTTCCTGAAATGTCAATCTTGAATTCTACTTTTATCATAATAATCGGATAACTGCAAAAGCCAATATCAAAACTGATGTCGCAGGATTTTTTCAGGGCATTTAAAATTATAGAAACCCCAGCTAATCAATATGCCTACTAGCCATAATTATTATTGGAAATAATGCAAGTTTTACAAAAAAAATAATAATATAACTTTCACCGTAAGTATATGTTTTTGTAACAAAACATTAATTTGGTAACTAAATTTAAAGTCAATTTTCTAATTGGAATCAAAGGTCTTGGTCTTGCTTGTTGTTTTGACCCAGTAGCATGAGTCGCCACTTAGCTTGCGTCAGTAGAAATTGACTTATGGTCTGTGCTAGTACTACTACGAGTTGTCAGTTATAACTTATCTATCAGTACGACTCGCTGTCTAATAACTTACGCCAGTACAACGAGATGGCATTTAACTTGCGACAGATAAAGATAACCAACGAGAAAAGTAGTTATCATGCATGGGCACATTAATCTGAATTTTAAAAAAACTGAGCCGATAAACAAAACAATGTATGAGTGATGGTGTATAGTCACTTTTAATCTTCTCATTCAAGAAAATACAATGGAATACAGGAATAGCCTTGTGTAGTTTGCCTTTCCTTTATAATTTGAATAAAGTGAGTAAAAATAAAAAAATATACAAATTGATTCACTCTCATTCTCATTTTGAAACATTGTGCCGTCGTGATTTGACGGGAAGTCGGGTGTAGGGTATACGAAACTTTTCTTTCCCCTTTAGGAAGAATCGTTCATAAGTTTACAATCTATAACTACTTTATCAATTGTGAAAAACTTATTTTCAAAAATCAGTACGCTTGTATATGATTTAAACCTTGCGATTAATCGTTTATCACGTAGTAATCTGCATCCGTAAATTTATTGTAGTGGGTTCTCATCCGCAATTTAAATTTATATTGTTTTGTGCACAATAACGACTCATTGAACATCCCTTTTGCTTACAGTTAAATTTATCAGTTACTTTTTTCACTAAAAATAAGTAAACCAAAGAATAAAATACTCATGACTCTCACCATCAGTTAAATAGAATTTTTCCCTTTATTTAGCTTGTGTGATACTAAAATTATTTTCATCTTGAAAGGTGGGTCACGTTTTTGCGAACGATTCTTTCACTTGTATATTACCCGCAGGAAATGAAGACGCTTGTATATATTAAGTAGGCATGTATAAACTTGCATTGTTTCATCTAATGATAATTGTGAGCTAGTGAGAATGAAATGAGGTTTAAAGAGAAGAATGGCTTTCTTTAGCTAATAAAATAGAATATTGTTCGAACTGAAAATGAAACCGTTCCATCGTAACTTGCATCTGAAGCAAACCTGGTAAGAACTTGCGGAAGTCTTAGCAATCTTTCCGGTTTGTCAATGTAAAAATTTTTAAAACACCAACTTTATCAACTAATCGTTATCAGGATGCACTCATCAACAATAATCAACTCATGTTTTTCAAACGAAGGGAAAAGTATTCTTTAAAAAATACAGACTTAAAAAATTGAAATTAAAAAAGATCACAGAAATGAATTAGTTTTCTGTACTGTAGAACAGTGCTTTTGTTGTTGAACTGTTCTTTGTCTGTTGTAAAATGTGGGAATCCTTTCATCAAAAATTTGGAGGCAGAACTTTGCACTTTATATATTTTATGACTTTTTCGTTTTAAGAAAGTTCATAGACCAGATTTTTCCATAACTAAACTTGAAATATAAATGCACCGCCTACTTGATACTGATTAGTAGCCAATTTTCCTTTCCCCCTTCTTTGCTTTTTGGCAACTATGAAAATAAATTGAGAACTAGGTGTTATTATGGTGGCACACGGTAAACAAAGAAAAACCTGTTGATTATTGGTGTATGTAAAATGCATAAAAATACCCAAATCCTTTATTCTTATTCGGACAATTTTAGTCATTCGATAAAAACAGAGGTTTGCCTATATTTGGAGCTTAATAGGTTCAAAGAATCAGTTATGTTTTCCTTAAAAGTAAATAAAAATCAGGCCGGCACAACGGTGATGTAGCTTTTGAAACTTTGTCTTTTCATATCATTTCACTAAATAATTTAAGTTTTTTTCTGTCCATTGAATTTTCTTGATTCCTTATAACAACTCTAACATCTTTCTCCTTCCTCCAATATTATTTTAACGGGAATGATTCTTCGTCATGGAATATGTACATATTAGATTTTTCATGTGACTTGGTCAGGAGATGGCATTTTTGGAAATTCGCAAGTCATATTTGCAAACAATGATAACAATTACAGAGGAACTTGTGACAAATCTCTGAAATCGAGTTGACATCAGAGGTCTGCTTCATTTTATTTTTTCTGTTAATTTTGCAGACAACAACGGAACGTATTATTTGAGAATATCGAGGAATGGTCAGTGTTGGTGTATTTATAAAACTATTGGCCCCTTATCATTATTTTAGCAACTAACTTGATCATCTTTGTTGTTTTAATTTTGGGGAATAATAATATTAGAAGTGAGCGGATTTAAACAGAGATGGCTTTCGCATGCATCTATAAGTTGCCTGTTTTTAGATTCAATTTTTAGAGGAACGTTTATAGTAAAGCTTTAATGTGTCTTATTTTATAGGTCCTTTTTAACTTTATTTGCCAATATAGGTAGATTTTAATAAAGCGTAATTTTTAATGGGAGCGTCGGCGCCTTGTACCAATACGAAGAACAAAATACAGTGAACTTTTATAAATTCGTATCAGAACTTGCAATATTTGGTTTATACGGATCGGATCCTTTTATATTCGTATCAGTTTTTGGTATTGTAGCTTGTTAAGAGTAGAATATGATTTCTTCAGCGTTTTCTAGCATAACATTCATCAATGTACAAAAATACAACGTTTACTGGAATATTTGATAGCTTACAACATATTATCCAATTAATTTCAATTAATATGATTATTATAATATTATACTAGAACTTATGCTATCAAAACGTCTGATGAGATAAGTGCCACAGTATCATCATTATTTTTAGTATTTTGTTACACACAATCTTACTGAAATATGTAAATAATGAAAGATCTTGTCATGATTCACTTGCTAGCTAAATTTATTTGATAAGTCTATTCATGGTATTGCGACAATGCTTTTTACAAGATTAACAAAGTAATTGCTTCAATTGCAATAAGTAATAAACTTTATGTTATAATGAATGTACATTCTAATTCTCATCCCTACATCAAAACAAAAGATGATCTTAATAATGAATTTGTGCGTTTTATAACAATGTCAGTAGATGCGTGGGTGAAGTGATTGTTTGTCTAACTTTGTTTGCGAATAGTGATTGAAGGGAGAGGAGTAAACATTTTGCCATAACAAGCAATCAAGTCACATGCCTTTATCTTTGCGTATTATTTTTAACATGTCGTTAATGTACGACCGTACATATAATAATGATCTTTCGCAAGAATTTTTACAAACAATGTAAAGGGATGAACCCCTTTAACAACCTCTGCTTTCAAATTCACGTTTGAAGAACAACGTTAGGCACGTATTGATATTATAGTTAACGAGTGTATGGTTATGGAAAAAAGTATGCTAATCTTTGATGGCAGCGAATACGTATACGGCGTTTATGCTAACGAGCTTAAATTGTCAGAATAAATTCTTCGTACAGGTATTGCAAGATGCATCAACGCCATAAATACTACTAAGGAATGGAAATATGAATTAGGTGTTTCCTTTAAAGTCTGACTATATAGAAAACATACTATTCAACTAACTAGCTTGTGTTTAAAAATTCTTTTAGCCAACTCACTTAAACATTATTAGGCATGTATCGTGGGACGCGAATATGGGAATACCTGAATGAGAAAAAGGCAATGGTATTAGATACCAACTGAAGAGGATACTTTTTAGCTTTGTTTGAAAAATGTTTGATTCAAGAAAGTTTTTGTATGTATTTTTGTATTATTATTAATAATAAAAATAAATGTATACAAAACTTCAACCTGTGTGTACACTGTATTACACAGGAAAACGTGAGTTGATGATATGCGTACATAACATTATTGCTGTTGAATGAATGCACTTATTTGCTTATTACTATTCTGCTCTTATCCGTTCACTTCTCATTCCTCGTGTAAACCTTTATCAATCTTTTTGTTAAACTTAAGAATCTTCAATGTTCAGAGTCTTCCCATTAAGATCATCATCCCCCATTCGTTAACAAAACGGAGGAAGAACACGAGACTTTACGGTGGTGGTGAAGGAAGCGAAGAAAAAACTTTTAAAACAGCAACAAACTGAAATATAAGTAAATGCAGTATGGGAACGCTTTTTAAGTAGAGTTTCCTTCAACTTTAAATCCTCTTTTATTATCATCCCGTGCAACAAAAGGAAGAGGAGTAGTAAAGTGCAGGAAAGCCCGAAGAGCGGACGTATTGTTTGATATTTATACGGAGTTCTCGGAGCTGGTTTCATGTGCCTGTCAAAGAGTAAAACAGCGATTCGAAAGAAAATACAAAGAGGCTTCTTTCATCTAAATTTCTTTTGGTTATAAAAGTTCTTTCTAAAAGGAAACTTGCTGGTATATAAAAAACTAACAATAAGTGTCGTTTTCCAAATAAACACTCAGATTTAAAAATGGATTGATTTGCCCACGCACCAGCACATGAAAACCGTCTAGCTAAAAGAGCAACTTCAATTTTATATGCGAGGTAATCGTTGCATCAGTGGACTTCAGTTGAAAAGTGGACGGGTGACAGACGCATGCGTTTACTGCTCATGAAGATATTTAGCTCTGGCTGCAGTCAGATTTTATAGTTTGTCACGTTGACCCATTGTCTGTATTTTTTCGAAGATTGGATTGTCACCATCATAGTAATAAAAGAATAAGTGGATAATTGTGTTTCTGTGTAAACTGGTTTGAAATTATTTCAATCATTAAATTCAATATTATATAATTAAATTCCGATCCGCAACCGCTTTACGTTTTTATATTTCTACTGACCACTGCGTGTGAGTGCGTGCAGTGCATAATTTCCGTGGTTGATGCCTTTGTAAATACACGGGAGGTAGTTTAAATTTCTTCAACCTTGTCATCACAGGAAGTTTTGTTGTGCGTGAGCATGGCTTAAAATAAAAAATTGTCCTCTCCCTAGTCTCCATTAATGTCTGTTGTAATGAAACAAGTCCTTTAGTAATTATCATTCCCAGTTAAAATGTAAAGATTTTTTGTCAATTTTTTGAAAACAATTAAAATTATTATCGTTCTTTGTGCAACACGTTAGAGTGTCCTTGCTGTTGGGAGACAAGTTAGTGGGCGGATGAAGTACAACATCTTCGTCCTCAAACGGGAGTTTCATTTTTTATTCGTGATAAAAAAAGTTTCACATAAATTGGTTAGTTTTCTGGGGTCAAGTGGGGTGTAACAGTGCATTCTTATATGGTCAACAATGTGGGTGTGAAGTGCAATAGGGCCATATAACCCAAGAAATAAAAAGGAGAGAGAAGTGGACTTGCCATATTGGTTTCTGCCGAAAAGGTTTTTAAACACTGTCCAGTTTGAACTCCTAAAGTGGGGTCTAGGATCAAAGTGAGCTTGTAAATAAGAAAAATGAAGGGGAAAATGGCAAATAATAAAAATAGAAGTTCTAGTGAAATTCCTTTGTTCTCGTTACGAATGAGTAGGAGGACTTCATTACTAACGTGGTCATGTCTATTTTTACTGCTAATCCTTCCATGCCTTTCAAAATCGTCGTTATCCAAGGATTTCTATTATCATCCAGATAAAATATCTTATAATAGCAATGACGCTGCTAGTAGCCAGCATGAGTCAAATAGTATGGAATTTGTTTCGACTTCAACAACTGCAACATCTACAAGGTCAAACGAGGTTCCTATTGTTGCCAGCAGCAGTAGTACAACAACAGTAGCCACCACCACAACGTCGTCATCGTCGAGGACAGAAGAGATTGCAACAGAAGAAAATACAAAAAGAAAAAGGTGAGCTAATCACTCATGTCATTTCAATATGTATTTTAAGATTTTTATTGGGATGGACACTCACCGCAAGTGAACTGGCTAAATATCTTAAAAAAAGCCTCTAAATTTATACCCATGTAATGCAAAATAAAATGCTGATCTCAGTAAAAGGCGTTGACAATGAGAACTACAAAGTTAAAACAACAATTCAGACTAATTACTTACTTTCTAATTATCATTACTATCTACTTGCAATTGCTAAAGTGTATTAGAATTGTTAAAAATGTTCCATATATTAAATATATTATACAATTTTATAGATTACAACCAAAGCTCACACAATAATCCTTGTCTTAGATGGTGCGCATCTAAATAAGCGATGCTTGAACGATTCATTTATTGAAGCGCAAAGTTGTTAAGCTAAAAACATTTAAGCGCTTGAGAAATATGTAATACCTAAAGTAACCAAGAATATTGCCCAACATGACAAAAGATTATGGTTTCGTTGCGTTACACAAAGTAATAGGAAGAATGAACATGACACATGTTTTGTAAATATGAAAAAATTGGTGGAATCGATTTGGTATGCAAGAGCTTACAATATAAGGAACCTCCCTCCCAATCTGCTAAAAAAGTAAGAACACAAATATGATAATATAAATAGCTTACTTTGGGATCAAGATTGATTATCCCATTGCAAATGTTTAACCCTACCAGTATTGTGTTCGTCGACATTATCATAGTTCTTAAAAGCTGTACCTGAAAACGTTTCATTATTCTTAAAACACTAAATATGTAAATAGATATGAAATTTTTATTAGAGCCTTTAGCAAGGTTTGACCTTACATTAAAATTGCAATGAGCCAAAGCACAATGTGTGTTAAACTTTATGCGATCATATCTTCTTTAAATGGTCAACGCATTTGTGTGGGTAGGAGAGAGAAGTCAGCCGAGTTTTTTCTGAACCTTCGAAGAAAAGGGAATTTTTGGTAGTACTATATATACAATCATGTAGGATGATGAATGTTGACTTTTGATGAGATAATGATTGTCTAACCATGACATGGCCAGAATTTTCTAGTGTACCTATCATTTATATGATGAAAATAATGATTATGAAGTTGACAAAACTGTATTACGTTTAAGGTGAATCTTAAAAGTGATATATTCAGGCCGCCATAATCATGGACAGCTCAGATTAGCTATTCTGATAATATTTTAGGTAACAGAAAAATATCTTATGACAATACATGAGACGTTCATAACCAAACTGTTTCAGTTACGACTAAAAACTAATGAGTCCCTCTTTCTTATTAAGTAAAATCCTTAAAACATATTCCTATTAAAATGTTGAGCAAGTGCTTTATGAATAAAATACGTTAGGTTTTTACCACAAAGAGACATTTCTTGGTAAAAGATTTTTTGTTGCTGTATGCAGATTTTGGTGCCAAATATGTAGGTGGTCATGTAATGTGAACGAATCATGAATGACAAGTGGGATCACATTTTAGGAATTTAGAAAGGCGTTATTTTTGTTTTTTATTCACTCAACGGTTACATTGTTAAACTGCTATAAACTCGTTGTGTAAAATGCATTGTTGTTAATAATAGAAGAGAATTGACTAAATTCTTAATTTCCTGGTGTCTATTTCAAAGACTTTTCATTAAAGCATCTTTTCTGAAATAAGTTGATGAATTTAGCCGTTTTTTGGTTACTGTCGAAAGCTGCCTATAGACATATATATTTTCTGTTATTTTGTCATTATTTGAACTCAAAGTACGAGGTTCATGCTTTGTTTTAAAAGAGAAGGGAAACTAAAACAATTGCCAAAAATGCGTAAACCATTTAAGCAGCCTTTATGTCACAATCAAAACACCATCTCAATCGTCATTCTAACTTCATTATTAACATAAATGGCGAAACGTTCATCAAACTGTATTATTAAATGTCATTGTCACCTTTTGTTTGTTTTCGCATTTGTAAACCCTCAAAGATCTGTTATTTCACTGAAGTATCAAGTTTTGAATTAGATATCTCCAAATAAGAGACAGTTAAGCAGTACCTGGTTTTACGGATGTTGACGTCTGCATTATTTACTAAAGAGCTCTCAAAAAATAAAATAAGATTTTTTCAGCTTTGAGCTGGCTTACGTGAATACACTTTTTTATACTCCGTTGTGAATTAAACTTTTAAAGAAAACTTCTCATACAACTTCATCCATGAAAATTCAAGGCTCTTCAGTAATAATATTTTAATTACTAAAATCCAATCTATTATTTTCCCTCGTTAACATATTATTCAATGATGAGGGAATTATAATAATAATGGTTATATATTACACCTTTCCCTAAAATACCACGTAACAATTTACGATTAGAGTGTTTGTTACGTTTCTGATTACCAAAAAACCGTATCCAATATTAGGAAGCATGTCCTGTGTAGTCCATTCATCATCATCAAATTATAAAGTAAAAGTAGTACGGTTCTTTTTTTACTCTTATAAATCTACATTCCTTGACTTTAATTTTTTTCCCTTCCGCTATGCTTGAAGAAGTATGGAAAGGGAGAAAAATTGGCAAAAAAAGTAAAAAGAACTGAAGCAGTCAACATTATGGTTGATTATATTAAGCAAAAATAAATTTCATTGCTAATCCTATTCCTGAAATATGTTTATTTTTTAACCACACCAGTTGTAAATAGCCCTACCACATGTTATTATTTTTTGAAAAGATGATTAGTGTGGAAGATTGAATGTGTGGTACTTTTGCTCGTCAGTGAAACTGTAAAAAATTGAAGAGACTTGCAACAACTAGAATAAAAAACTGTATATAAGTTTCGTTTGTAATCTCATTTCAAAAGAAACTCATTGCAATCTGTCTAGTAATTACAAAAAGAAAAGATGAAGCGGGAGAGCTTGTTGAAATTGTAAGATCTTTTAAGATCACTCAAATTGATAAATCCTTTTATAACTTTTGCAGTTTTCCAACAATACATTAAAGAAAGGTGGAGGATTGGTTTAAATAGCTTTACTTTCTATCCCTTACTTTTATACCTCTACCTGACTGTTTCTCTGACAGGTTAAGTAATTTCAGATGGTACTACTGATATCAAGATTATCTAATAGAGTTTTGCGCCGAATGAATCTGTTACTATTGAAAAGGATTTTGAAGCGTTATAGTGGCTTGACTTTCTTTGATCCTTCCTGCTTCCTACTCCGTTTCGTTTTAAAGTCTCGCTTGGGTTAATGTTTCTACTTGGCTGGCTTGGTTTTACTGCGAGGATTGGTGTGAAAGATGGTAGGGGGGAAGGTAAATAACAACAATTGATTACGGATGATACAGGTTGTGCCTAGGCTAATAAATTCAAACCGAAAATTACCCACAGTTAAAAGTTTTTTAATTTGAAATAACGATCAATAAATATTCAAAAGATTTGGTTTTTAATTTTTGCTACCAAAAGAGCCCTTCAAGCAAAATGTTTGAAGCAAATGAAGTCTGCCTTGTTAATTTGTTAACGACCAATACGTTAATTTAAATTGGTAAAAATTACGTAAGTACAATACAGAGCAGACTTTAGAATGAATTAAGCCAACTTAAACTAAAATTTAATGATCAATTAAATGTTGATTCAAGGTAATTGCATCTTTGATTGGAGTTTTGTGAATTCTAAGTTAATTGTACATGTGCCAGATAAATGAACTTCACATTATGCATCATGTTGCAATGTTTAAGTAACACTTATCTTGGTTCATTGTGAACACTGTACGTTACAATTTTGCATATTAGCAGTGCCGACTTTCGCAAATAAAATAGGATTTGCATGTTTAGACAAATAACACATCTTGCTCTAAATGCTATCTGGTATTTAGTTCGTGGATTTTTAACCAACCCAAATATGTCCAGCATTTTTATTTTGCGTATGAATCAATCTTACTCAAATAATTATTTTTTCTTCTGTAATTTTCAGCCCCACCGCCATTCACCACACGCGTCGCTTGCAATGAAAATGAAATGGTTGTGGACGTTTTGAGTTCACCATCACATTTGATAACCGAAGCCTATTTACAAGGACTGAAAAATTATCCAGGTAAGCTGGTTTATAGCTGGAAAATAATCACCCCTTAATTAATTAATACAAATCTCACAACATGCCAGCAGCATTAAGTGCTGCAAGCTGCAGTTTTGATTTTCCAAATTTATTTTTGAGTAAAAACTTTTAAACTGTGAAACTTCTGTCAGTCATAATTTTGGCATAAACGAAAACGCCCATACATCCCAAAACTAATAAATAATTATAACTGAACTTGCGTAAGCCTCACTGAATTACTACTTTGCTTTAAAAGTAAAATTATAGCTTGAAAAAAGCAGGAAATTAACCAGTTCCCTTACAAAAAATATAATTCGCGTAAACATTTTCAAGTAACATTTTCCTTTTGTAAAATGAAGTAAAATATGAGTAGTAAAATAATTAAATTAATAATGATTTGGCAAGCATTTGTTGTTTGATTTTTACTTTAAAATGACAAGTATGCATATGGGGCTTGTCATTGCCAATAAATAAATTTTGAACTTTAAGACTAAAATAAACAAGGATGGCAAGTTCAAGTGCAATTAATCTCGTACTAGTTGATAAGTAGTAATCGGTAGCTGATGTAATTTGCAAAATAATTATGATTGCAGCTCATTAAATAGCAAATTTGTATTTAACTGTTTTGTAGAACCATCTTGTTCACCTACCACTAAAAGAGCCTCAGTGGGTCAGCACATGCAATTTAGACTGTCGTTGAGCGACTTGACATTTTACCGCTGTGGAACCAACCTCATCATCAACAAAATAACTGTAAGTTTATATTTAAAATTAGAAAAGTATCAATTTCCTGTTTCATTTTCATCTTCGTTACCCTACACCTACAAACACGGATGCTATATATTTCATTAATTTTGCGCAACACATTGCAGCTTACTATCAAATTTCTACTATTTTTATGTTTCTGATGTTGTTTAAATATGATCGTCCGGATTAGAATACCCATTCACATTTCTAAATCTAATAATAAATCACAGTGGTGGGCTTTCACCGCCATCACACAACCCATTGCAAAGACCTTTCTACTATTTGAGTATTTCATTCATCAATGCCTGTTCTTTGTTCTGAAGAATTAAAATGAACCTACCGTTTTTATGATTTGCTTTGCTGTTACTTGTTGTTTAAATATTTCATGCAATTTAATCCTTTTCTTAAAACAAAAATCCTGAAATGGAATGTTTATTTATTTCAAATCAAATCAAATCGCTTTTATTATTTTCCTGGAGCATTTCGAGTTTTTTCCTAATTGTGTAGAAATATTTATATTACGTATACGTATTGCTATTTAGTTGCAGCAGTCATTTCATTCGGATTTTATTGTGCTTTATTAATTCCTTTACAATCTGATTTATGCGTTGAGAGAAACTCGCTGAATACTTCCGGTGGTGGGATCATCCATAGCATACCATAATGAGTACTAATACGCAAAGAAGGAAAATGTCTACGTATTTCACAAAGTAAAATGTATCGCTAGTGTTTATTCCATTATGACTGCATAGTCGTTACATTTAGGTTTTCTTCATGGGATTGCAAACTGTAATGAGAAATTTTAATAAAAAGAAAAAAAGGGTAGCAAGAGGAGGAGCCAGTTCATATGTATTTTCTGTAATAGTTAATAGCTTTCATGCGTATCCATTTTGCGGTATTATTTCGCTTTACTGTTCACTGATTTCACATGAAAACTCTGTTTCTCCGTTTATTTTTTCATTTTAAAAAAGTCGGATTTTTTCTAAATATAAACTATTGCAGTTGTATTTACGCGTAATACCTAAATACGTTGTACGTTTATATGCATATAGAAAATTCTGTTATTTGAAAGCTTTACTAAATAATCAGCCTGATAAAGTTCTTGTTTACCTGGCTGCATTTATCAGAAATTTTCTTATCTGACTTGTTCTATCTTGAACACTAAAAACGTTTCTTGGATTCCTTAATTTAGTTTCATTTCGGATATCCTTTATTTCCTTAATTCATCATACCAAGATCTGTATTTGATTTTATGATTCCATTTTTTCATATATGCAATAAATAATTCTGCTAGTAGCCAAATAAGCATGAAAAGTTGATCTAGTAAAAGAGGGATATTTAAATAATCAATAGTGAAAGGTAGTATATTGCTTCTGTATATAAATAATGTATGTATAGTATGTTGATTTATAAAAATTTTAAATCCGCATGTAAACAGAATCAAATCAAAGACAAAAATAATGCAATGTTTGACTGCAATTTACATTTTCCTTTGGTGTTTTTATATGATAGGGCACACGAACTTATTACAACCGTTTGGATGTAGTTGTTCTTGAGAAACCAGAAAACATGAACAAATCTGATGTGATCACAAATCCCGAGGATGACAACGACACAATTGCCACGGGTGATGAGCATTATGTATACAATACCCAAACTGTATTGATCAAATGCCAATTTGCGAACGTAACCGCGTTCAACCATAATAACAGGATTAGAAGAGATGTCCTACCTGCTGGATTCCAAGAAGCTGAGTAAGAAAGCAATAAAATATTCTTTAATATACTTTAATATCAAGTGAATAAAGTGGGTAACTGCATAAAAAGACCGACCGTTCCATAATTCCTAATTTAATTATTAAACTATCATTACTAACTCAATTTCTTTTCCGTTGAAAATGTTTACTATTCTTCAAAAATAGGTTTCTACTAATCATCTACCCTTATTTTAAAAAGTCTTATCGTGAAGCAAAATGTGCAGTCACTTTTATTTGCAAAAGTGGCACTTTTCGTTTTTGTTTGAGTTTTCTGTTGTCAAACAAATTGCCATGTCACTCTTTTTGAAGCTTGATTTTCTGAAAGTCAAATGTTAGCCATGTTCCTCATTCTGGGATAAACCGATAAAGGCTGTACATGTCACTGTTGTTGCTTCGTTGTAGCTTAGCAAATTGACTAATTCTATAATCGACAGCCACTTTACAGTTAACCTTTATCTACCTTCCTTCCTTTCTCCGCCTCCACNACTAATTCTATAATCGACAGCCACTTTACAGTTAACCTTTATCTACCTTCCTTCCTTTCTCCGCCTCCACTTTTATCACATTGTAAACGAAAATAAGCAATTAACCATTCATCCGTTCCATGACGAAACATTAGACATGTTCCAAATCGTGATTGTTATGTGAGGGAGGATCGAGATAGTTTTTGTTATTGTTTAAGCATCATTTTACCATGAAGCAAAGATAATTTTTACCTTTACAAATCAAACCGTTTTAAAGTTTTTTGTCACACTGAAAAAAGTCTCAACACGTTTGTTGCAAATACGTGCGAATAGGAGCAACAGTTAGACCAAATCTTTTCTTTGTAAACAGGAAGAATTTGACACTGAAATTAATGGAGTGGAAAAGGGACATTTAAGAGTACTTTAAATTTTTTAGTTGTTGTTTTTAGAAAAAATCTTTACTGACGAGAATAAAACTAAAGTTCTAGTTTTAGGAAGGAAAAAAGGCACAATATGGACCACAAGAATCCATCTATCTGTTTGTCCTCTTCTTCACTTCATTTATCATCATTAAATGATCATTAGATAAGGTTTTTAAATAATTCTTTTGCTATTAGAAAAAAAAGGCACAATATGGACCACAAGAATCCATCTATCTGTTTGTCCTCTTCTTCACTTCATTTATCATCATTAAATGATCATTAGATAAGGTTTTTAAATAATTCTTTTGCTATTGGTAGACTGTAAACTTCTAAAAGTTTATAGTAAATGAGAAAAGGATTAGTTGATGAAGACTTCTCTATAAAAAGGGAGTATCATGTCGTCATTAAAGGCATCATCTTCATTATAGTAACATTTTTGTGCTTACGCTCCTCAAATTAAAAATTAGATTTCCCTGTGGCTCCATGTCTTTGTGAAGATGACAAACAGTAAAAATTGAATTATGAGTTGCGTTTGCAAATAATTTTGCTTATTAGGAAAGGAGTAGTAGATTGCATTTTTATACAACTACATCAACAAGTGTCCTCGTTATCTATTAGGAAGAAACCTCGAATATTTTGCACTGCTTAAACCCAAATAAAATTAGGTTTATTTTTCAAAGTGAAAGAATGAGGACAAACGAGATGTATAATCTTAATTTTGTCTCATTTTTACTTCAATTACAATATAATAAATGAAATTGCCCCCAGGGTCCATATCATCGCTATGCCTTATCATACTCGTATATACGAGCACGCTGTGTCGGTAATGATTGTCTATTATACGGTTGTCTTTGTAGCAATTGTCAACTCGTCACAATTCCTTACAAGATGCAGTCGTCCTTTTATTTGTAAACCAAAGTACTATTTTTAAAACGACGATGTTAACAAAGACAAAAATTGGCAAATTTTCTTGAAACTCAAGGAAAGTTTATTTTCTCAACTATCTAACACGTTAATTTCTTTAACCGTATCAAAAATTTAATAACGAACAGTGATATAATAAGGCACTGAAAAATAAAGATGATATTAGACAGATACTCACGTGAAAGGAAACGAAGGAGGTCGTGCAGTATGGCATACTTAGTTAGTCATCTATAAAATATCCATATCATCCCAAATTTATTCATTTTTGTAGTAACTGTTGTCTCAGCCAATTTCTCACTTATGTGCACTGCTGGTTCATCAAACGTAGTAAAAGAAAGCCTTCAACGAATTGATATATCATTCAGCTTATTTAAATAATATATAGATATCCATGAAAAGGTGAAAAGAACTCTTTTCTGTGAGTGAAAGAATATTAAGTAGATTTTTATTATGTTATAATCATAGGCGTCACGCAATAAGCACCAACCATCAGCAAAATGTATCACATCACATAACATTCTATTAATTCACGAACAATAAGTTACTTAATCCTAATATGATTAAGTGAATCGAGCATTTACTCATGTTTTTTAATTCTTTTATTACGTAAAATGGTTTAAAAACCGTATTATCATCATGCTATGGTATTTATTCATGAAATGGACATTTGCGGTAACGCACTGGCACCTATTCATATGCTTATTATTACATTAAATCTAGCATTACTCATGTTTTTTAATTCTTTTATTACGTAAAATGGTTTAAAAACCGTATTATCATCATGCTATGGTATTTATTCATGAAATGGACATTTGCGGTAACGCACTGGCACCTATTCACATGCTTATTATTACATTTTACTATGAACTTCTTTGTTACCAATTACCATGAGATAAAATAGTAACCTCCTCTCCTACAATTTTGAATACCCATCACATGTCAATAGTATTTATGCTGGTAAAGATGAAATATCTACATAATTTTCATTCAAAAATAAAGAAAAAGGAGGACTTGTGAACGTCGTAGCAAAGTTTTTGCACTAAATGCTGATATATTATATCTATCTAGTTCAACAAAGAGATAAGGCGGATAGCGACCAAGGTTGTAAACTACAACCTCAAACCCGTTAGACATTTTTAGGATCACACCGATGGATGACTATGAGGGTTCATAGCATGCCATAAACATTCATTATCAAATAATGATGAAGGTTTATTGTTGTACAACACACATGCAAAGCACAATGTTTGAATTTAAGTTAATTTAACCAAGCGAGAAGGATTGCATTATATTTATATTTACACAATATTTGTTATATACAAGAATACACTATCATAATTCAAATTGTCATTAAAATTGCAAAAAACGGGAGAGAAAAAGGATGGATGCAAGCATTGCATGACATGGCAGAATTTATTTTCATACATGTATAAAAAACGGTGTCATATGAGATTAGCAATGAGTCCGTGTAAGGAAAAGAATGAATGATAAGATGGTATAGGTTAGTTATTGCCGAGAGGAACCTTTTATTACATGCACTTAAATGGATTTAAGCAACTTACTGTTTCTAGTATGTACTTATATTTTCTCAAAGTTACTTTGTCTGATTAAGATGATGCTTAAATGGGGTGCAAGGGAAGAAGGAAAAATATTATGAAAACTATGCAATTTAAATTTTTACCCTCTTCATTGAATTTGACTGACACACAGTGCAATCGAATCTTTAAGGGAACAAAAAACTATTCATGCGGAAAATGTCGAACAGTTTTTGATTGAGGTGTAAAGGTTAACGCAGCATAGTCCCTTTCAATAAAATTAATTTACTGTTGCTGGTAACGCGAATTACAAACATGGTTGTAGTAGGTATGTTTCCCACAGGATTATTATTAAAGAAATGTTTCTTGCATCCAGCTTTATTAGTTTAACTCTTCAGGTAGGTTTTGAAGCAGGGTGAACGGATGAATGGGTATTGCACTGAGAATTTTTCCTAGACAAATAGCACAATGTAAAATATTTATTTTATTAGACAAATGTTCAAATCAGTTAATGCCGTACAAAGGTGCGTGTTACAATACCATACTGCAGATATGTGACATGTGGGGAAAAAATAAGTCGGTATATGGGTATGTATGACGAGAAGTCTAAGAGGAAGATTTTTTTCTCATTTTATATCAACCAGTAACAATATTTTGATTAGGTAGATTAGTAAAACGTTTGTTGGTAAAATTTGAAAAGAATGTTAATAGAACTTTTTGGTTGATTTATCAAATGATGCCATTATTTTAAATAAGCAATTTTAGACAGATGAGTAGTTACACGAATGCATAAACCTGATGTAATTGACCAAAGAAACAGGGTTGACGAAAAAGATTTTAAAAATTGACTTAAAATTGAGAAATTATGTAGATGGTATAAAAGATTACAAAAAGTTAATGACATTATTAGGTTACGACTTTTTCAGCATGTAAAGCCGTTAGGCATGGCTTCTTAAGTTTTCATGGTCACGTCTAACGAAGTAAATCATTATATATTGCCCTCATGTATGTATTTTGCATCTTTGCAAAATACTATGATTAATGTTGTTTCTCATATGATATGATCGTGATCGATCTTAAGGAAGTCGATTATGTCAGTGCAGTAGTTTCAAGTAATCATGATTGTAAACACAACTTTAATTTTTTGTTTCAACTTATTCACGTTTGCATTATTTATTTGTATGTGAGTATGTATTTGGGTTTCCAAAGAATTGCGCTAATTTTTGCGGTATATTGTTTTCGATTTGTGTTTTCAGTGTTCTCAGGGTTGATCGTATTTACGAAAGAAGGGCTCCCGACCCAATGCTAACTATGCGGGTGAGGCAGGATGGCCGGGTCATAGGCCACGAGCTCCTTGTTCATCCTGGCACTCCACTCACGATGGAGGTAGCAATTGACGATGAAGCCAGTCGAGAAATTTATGGGATTCTCTTGTCACAAATGGATGTGACGGACAATGCAGGGCAGGATGAGATCATTATGCTGAATGGGTGAGTGAACGCACACATAAAATAATAATTCGTAATCCACTTGGTTTATGTGCTTTATGTAATAAAGAAAAAATTGGCAAGGAAGTAGTAATTTAAAATCGCAGCACATTCACAAATTGTAAAAAATATGGCACAAAAAATAAGAAGACTACTTATGACCCTCTTTATATTTAAAAATATGTACAATTGGATAAATTCAAGTTTAAAGAGCGTTGCAAGGCTGTACGTTTTATAAAAGCTCATTTCATTCTATTTGGTTTTATTGCTACGTTGCTTTAAATGGCACTTGTGTGTGATTCGCGCGGAACTATATTTGATGCTTTCTTTTCTTTGTAATCATTAAAATTGATGAGGATGATGAACTTTGAATTAAAAAATAGAATTCAATTGTAAATGTTTAGTAATGCGTGTAGAGTAGTTTCAGAGCTGTCACGGAAGTAATTTTAAGGGACATTCAGCATCCGTTTTATCCTTCTAATTACTGGTATTTTTAACGCTACTTAACGTACCTAAAAATGTGTTATTGGTAATTTTACACAGGTGCTCTGTGGATCCATACCTTTTTGAAAACTTCAAGACTACTGACAATGATTTGCTTACTGCTCAGTTTAAAGCTTTTAAATTTCCCGATTCCAATTACGTTTTGTTCAGGGGAACGGTAAATGTATGTTTGGGATCTTGCGAGCCGGTAAGCAGATTGTCTATTAGAATAATTCTTGCTATTGGAAATATCCATGAATTAATTTTTAAAATTTGTTTGTCAAATGATGAATAGACTGATTGTAGCAATGGGCAAAAGGGTTATGGTAGAAGACGGCGGGACGTGTCTGGGGAACAAGGCCGAGTCTATGAAGTTCAAATGACGACTTTGCTTCGCATGGCCAATTCTGAGTTGGACCATGACGAAATGAATCCGTACATTTTAGGAAGCAAAGCTCAACACCATCATCCAAGCAATAATAATAATGCAATGTACTCATTACACCGGAAGGCTCGTGAACCAGGCGCAAACCAAGTGGACTTTGTGTTAACCAGCCGGTCCTTATCATCCTCCAGCACTAGCCCTTCTCATGCTGTTCTTCTCTTTTTCAGTGTCATCACCAGTTGCATATTTGCAACTAGCTTAGTTCTAGTAAGATCATCCAAATCATCGTAAAAATGATTCAACAGGGGAAGGTAAATCCAGTAGCGAATAACAACAATGCCAAAATGGTCGTTATTATAAATTATAATTTTTACAATTTTGTACTCATTACAAACTTACCACATCATCAATTACAACTAATATAACTAAACCCTTTCAAAACACTCACACTTTAATTAAATTACCTATTTTAGAAATATGTTGCAAGATTGAGTGAGTGGATGGCATTTATAGGAAGGAAAACATTAAAACATTTTGTGGGTTTTTGGTAGCCCGTTGTTGTTGATTTCTAGAGTTGTTTTAGTAGTAGAAAGAAACATTCTGAAACGAAAATTATGAATTAGTTCTTCTCTCTTCACTTCGTACCGTTTTCTCATCTAATACATTATTTTTGTCATTATAAGCACATCCTGACAAATTTTCATTTGCCTGTCAAAAAGAACAAAATATGAACTGAAATCAAAGGAAGGAAGCAAAAAATAAAAATGACTTTATTACTTGTTACGTTTGACTATTCCACAGCAGTAACGAGGCATATTTTTGCGTAGGTATGTATTTTGCAGGATACTAATTTAATGAGAAAGAACTAACTGGTAGCAATCAAAGGATTTATTCTACAAATTAGATGCAAATGCATGCAGTTGTGATTTATGTACACGGCAATGACGATAGTAATCGTATAATAGGATGGATGAAACTTATAGTAAAATTTAAAATTCTCAAATCAGTGTATAATACCAATAAAATGAAGCTTGGCATTTTTATTAGCAAAAGGAGAGAACTAAAATGGCCAATATAAATAACAAACCTTTTTATTACTATTCATATTCGAATACGACTTGCTGCGTTATACTGTTCGTTCAAAGGAAACGGAAGAGTAAAATTTGTATACCACAGAATCACTTTGTTTTTATGAGAAGCATTATCGTTCATCCTGAAATATGAAAAAATTGTTTCAATTTAAATTCAGGCTTTTTGAATTACAGATAAGTTGTATTCGTTACCACATTCAGACAAGTATAAGAGAGAAGTGGAAAGATTGAGATAGTTTACGAGCAGGACGCTGGGTTTATAGTAAAGAAGTGTCCTTAATAAAAAATAACTTACCAAAATGCTAACTAGTCCTTTAACCACTGCGCTAAGCTATTTAAATACGTTAAGATTACTTACTTAATACACCTGTGCTTATTATCATTAAAATCACAAACTAAAAATGTTTTGTACATAAAAATACTTCATCTCAATTTGTCACCTAACAGTACTCACTCACAGTTAATGATCACTTTATAATAAAGTACTAGATGTTTTCAAAAAAGGCTTTGCGATGTGTAATAGTTTAAGAATGGGAGGAGATAAAAGATTTTCATTATGTCAAATCCGTTTAAAACTGATTGTATTGGTTCAAATAATATTCAAAAGAATTTGTTGAATGTCATGTTGTGTAATAAGTATATTACAATGGTTTATGCTAAGCATATCACATATTGTCTTTTTTGTTATTGCTTTTTTGTAAAAATGCTTACTTGAGAATGAAAAAATGTAGTAATAAATTAAGATGTGTACTTTTAATTTAAAGATTATGGAAAGAACCACACATGAATTTTTGAGACTTTTTCTTAAGGTAACTGAATTGCATAATCTCTGCTAACTATTTTATTGATGTGTTAAAAAGCATAGTTTGTGCATTTGTAACGTTACAAAAATAGGGTTAATCCTGCTACGCTTTAATCGCAATACTGCTTAATCACATAGTAAGTAACTTGTAAAAGTAATTTGAACCAAATAACTGTAGTTATATACATATAGTCTTGTAATTAATACCTAAGTAGGTTCCTACAAAGTATAAATAATAAGATTTTACTAATTAATGTCAACCAGTTGACCAAGCCTAGTATTAAAATAATCGGCTTTAGGAATGAAAATTTCTACGGATGGAATGTCTACTTGAAATAAGTATGGACATAATAATAACAACATTAATATTTTTATACGCTAATAAACTAATGAATTTTAATTTAAGTGCAGTTATTTATTTGTGCATCTTTGCATACAAAAATCATTTAAGCATCACTAATAGATGTAATTTTTGTAAACTTGTATTCTTGAGGACTTACATAGGTAGGTACAATTTACACAATGATAAATTTTTTAAAGAGGTAGTAAGTTTCAAATCGAAAAACAAGAAAACGGATAAAAACGATACGATGCGTTACAGGATTACATAATTTGAGTTAAGAAAGTTCATCAACCAACAAAGAAAAAGTTTATCTTTTGTTGTAGTTGATGGATGGGATGTTATGGAGGTTGAATCACAAACTACAAAAATATAATTCACTCCTACTGCTGGTTTTTAGCATTTTACATATGAGCATATAAAATAAATACAACATTCAATTTCCATGAAATTCCTCAACTCCATCAAACCGAGAAGAAAACCTTTGAGATCAAGAGCTATGATGTTCCCCTTGACTTTCTTGTTGTTTTTCCTGGTTTTGTAGTAATGAAAGGAAATTCTACCTGTTGATTTCGAGGCTGCTTGGTTAGCCATACATTTTCATAAAGAAAAGATATTATAAGCCGAAGTATAATATACGAATTTTACAAGAACTTTAATGAATAATACTTTTTTACAATGAGCGAAGCTTTCTTTTCCTTCCTTTTTAAAAACTACCTTTTCTAATGTGCAACATAAATATTATTCCCAAAAATGTAAAAAAGGAAGAGCACTTCCTTGTTTTACCTCATTTTTCTTGATTTAAAGGCTTTTAAACCAACTTTTGGGGCTTTTACAAATTTTCTGTCGAGTATTTACTGATGTGAGTCACATTTATCTAATCTGTTTCCAAAATGCACTCTTCCCATCCATCTTTTCCCACCATTGCCGCACCTTAAATACACTTCGTTTTTATCATTAGAAATGGATTTAGTTAATTATGCAGTCAGTAAAAAGTATCTTGGTTGGATTCGTCAAATCGATTGAAATTCAAATGACTGAGTCTTAAATCAATTCACGCAACTTCAAGTTTTTGGAATTTTCTTAATGTAACTCATTAATGTCATGAGAAAAACAAAATTTTTTGAAATGTGGTCAATTTAAGTCACAATAAATACAATGTAACTTTAGTAAGTATCGTTTTTTAAAGTGGAAGTTAGACAGTTCAAATAGACTAAAAAGAATTTTTGCTAAACAGTTAACGCTATTTTACAGTAAATCCTCCATGTAAAAGGAGTGGGATGTATGTATTGGTCATTAAGGAATAGTAGCCCTAAAAGACTTCAGCCATCCTGTTCAAACGTGAAAGGAAATGACATTAGTAATGGTGAAGATTTCAGAGGTTGATAATAATAGTAGTTAGCCAAACTGGTACTTACAAAGCGTGCAAAAAATATCCGTGTAACAAGCACATCCTCATCGTTGTGTAATATAAAAATAATAAAAAAGGTTGATTACTACGAGTAAATTACAAAGTTTTAGCTGCCGGTGCAGTGGCGAACGGACGCAAAAGGTGAAAGGAAAGTACACAAAGAAGGAAAATCGGGGCTTCAAATTAAAATCCTTCCCACGAAGTTAATAGACTCAAAACGAACCGCCTGTTTGTAATGGACTTGTGAATTGAGCAAGAAACAAATCTTGTGGGAGACGGAATTAGCCATATTCACTGCTATTTTTGCGGTATTGTTCTAGCTTATTATTTTAATAAAAATCCAATTAAAAAGACACGAATCTGTAAAAAATTAATAGCTGCACAAGATTCAGCAGCTAAGGCATTAATTCTCTGGACATTAATGGATTACTCGTATATTGCTCTATTTAATCTCGTTCCCTCAAGAAAAGTTTTAAAAATTTGTCATTCAATATTTATTTAAAACCGTCAATAATTCTTTTTAAACCTGCAAATTATCTTTGAGTAACAATGAAAAACACATTTTGTGGCTTGACCTATGAGCTTTCATGAAAAAAGTGAAGCCCACGGAGAGGGTTCATTTCTTTAAAAAGCATTCATTACAGAAAGAAATAAAAATATTTAGACGTTTTTTGCTATTTGCAAGGTGACTACAATAGCTATTTGTACATAACCAGAAAGACCATTTACGTGCAACATTGTATTGGATTCATTCTTTTGTAGAAAACGATATTATGATATCTACAAATAAACATGCTCGATCAAAAGCTAAAGAAAATCACAAGGCATAATACGTACAGTCTAAAAAATACTCACTTTCTTGTCATTGTTAGAGAACTTGTTACCCGCTTGGATAAAATTAAATGTGATGCTCCTCACATTAACAATGTATTTCAGTGCCTCTTTTGTGTTTAGATCGCTTTGCCCCTCTACGAAACGAAAGAATACAACCTAGGGAAGGGGTAAAAAGTACCCCTCACAAGCGTTCAGTAATGCTAAGGATGTTAAACACAGTTGAATTTACGTATTGAATAACCTCTCCCTTTTGATTTTGCCACTTTACCCCAAACATTGTTTGATAACAAATGTGCCACCTGTTGCAGCTCTACATTCTTTACACAAACAAAAGTAGTCATCAAAGCTGCATCATCCCTTTCTCCACCACCCTCCGTCATTCTACTGTATAACATTTATTCATACCTTTGTGTTTCCATTATTTCAAGCAAAGAATCAACAACTTGTTCCTTTTCTTGCTTTAAAGATATAAGCGAAAGCGCTCTAGTCCGTCCAAATATTCTCATCCCTCGATTCAAATCTCATCATTGCAATCATGTTTTTACCTTTTCCTAACCTTAACTGACTATAGAAACGAGTTTCTTTGAAACCACGGCTATGTAAACAGGGCCTGTAATATGATCCACAAGTTATGCAAGTGCATGCAATAAATGCAATGGTGGTGTTGATGATCATCCATGTTTTATGGAGCTTCTTTCTTATTTTAATATTATGCTGGCTTACTTTTACTGGCATTCTTTCTTTTTTTATAAGAAAGAAACTGAATATCTCGAAGATGTTTCTACCAAAATATTTTTGAAAGAGGAACACAAAAGAGCAAAAATTATCTATATAATTTGTGGCATTTTGGTCCAAGTCTTTGAGGAAAATGAATTAAAATGTCTACAGGACTATTATGTAATTAAACTATCGCCATAAAGTCCTTAGATTATAAGAAAATTGCAAATAGTGAGTTGTGTGGTTTGGTGAACTATACTCCGCGTCTGTGCCCATGAATCAAGATACAAATTGAAAAACAATATTTAAAGTTCTCGGTAATTCAAATAGCACATTTATCTGCATTGCTGCGACAAAAATAATGTTCATATGAATAAAAGCAATATAGAGTTTTGGTAAATCCAAAAATACCACACAAAACACAATTGAATAGTTTCAAGTAATTGTGGAGGGAAAGGGCAACCACCATGACTTGCGGTACCTTAATAGAATTTTGCCAGGAAGATTTCCCAATCCCTCCTCGCCTTCCTCCGCCGCCACCAATTCTCTCGTATTATTTTGAAGACAACAAGTTGAACAGCAGCTTCTACTGTGAGTTCTGCTCAAACTTGGAAAGCTTCTTTGGACCCTTTGCAAACTCGATATGGAGGTGGCGAAGGATTATTTTCTAACCCAACTCAAAACATAACCGTAATCTTGTTCATTGTGGCTGCCTTGTCGGCAGCTATTGGGTCAGCGGTCACGCTTGTGTGGCGAAGGTGGTTTCGTTGTAAAGATGGAGGGTAAGTTTTTTTTTAAATATCAATCAAAACTAAAAATTTAAGGCTGAATTAAAAACGTACAAAAAATATTTCAGAATTCTATCAAAGGCATTTGGAGCTTCTCATTCATCACACTCGGCCGATATATCAACTACTCCTGACGGACGGCGTAGATCATCCAGAACTGCTTCCCTCCGATCCAGCTCAGCTCTGCACAATCTTCAAAAACGACTTTCGAGTTCTAGTTTTATAAGTCGACGGTCCCTATATCAACCTCACCCTGGAACTATGATCTCTTCACAACATGCTAGAAGTGGAGGTCATACAATGTCCAATAATACTTATTGTGAATGTCCGTCTTCTATGGTCATGATGATGTGCTCAAATGGAATTGGGGGAACGGCTTTAGAAGGGGGGAATAATTTGAATGCATCAACTACATCCACAGCTACAACGACAAGCCTTTCGCCGTGCTTGGTGGCTACAATGAATCCTTCAGCACCAACTGCCTCAACATTAAGTATTAGCTCAAATGGAGGAAATGTATATGCAGAACTTGATCCAGTTTCCATTCAGCAGCAAGTTCCACCCCCACCACCATATCCAATATGCGCAACCTCGCCTAGCACTCATTTTGCTTCACAAAGTAATGGGTTATTGCCTATGACAATTTTAGGAAATCTTGCTCCAGTAACATCAGCAAATCAATATGTAGTAAACCATCACAGGAGAAGACAACCAGCTCCACTTCCGCCAATTCCAACCGTTTCTATTTCGGGAAACAGAACCTCAGCTTTATCAACATAATTCCTCTCTTACTTCAACAAATAATGCCTTAAATATTAGTACTAGCCATTGTATAGTTAACTCTAATTTCAACATCACCAGTTTTCCAGCTCCGATTAATCAAACTCCTTCAGGGAACACAATTGAATTAAATCAAATGGAAATGAATGACTTGAATGATACATATTACTCAGATTTGGATTGCAAACAAATTCAATTTTAAACCTGATATTCCAACATCCAAAATGATGTAAATTCTTTTGTACACAGCAATTTAGCGCTTAATATAGTTTAGCATTTAAAAATGTATCAACGCAGCCTTACAGTTAAGTTTTAACGTAATTAATCTAGGTTTAACTAAAACAAAAGTAAGCAACCATCCAAAGTACATACATATAATTTATTTTTATTTATTTCAAATCAAAACATTTTTAATTTTGTGTCAAACCAAACGAATACTAAAATTGTATTAAATTAAAAGAACTCAATGTGTAAATATTTGTAAACCATATAATTGAAAATAAAAACAATGTGCATAGGTATTACTAGTTTTATCATTTTACTAGTTTTCGTGGGGAAATGAAAATGTTGCTTGATCTGTTTCTAGTCTTATATTTCCACCTCCTCCAAAAACATCCGTGAAATTGCTAGCTTGGTCCAGGTTTGAAGTTTGTGATACATTTTGATAAAACTGATCTAAATCACTAAAGCCGCTGGCATTCGATGAGGACGGTTGACTAGAGCCAGTTAGTTTATCAAGTTCTTGAGAGATTGAATCCAACCAGACTACATTAGGCGCAATGTTGTTATCATCATCTGTCAAAAACGATACCGATTTGCGTTGTCTGGGAGGTGATGCAACCGGAGGTTCGAAATTTACCGGATTGATGTCAGATATCTGGAAATGGTTACTCTCCGTGTGGTACGGTGGAATATAGAAATCCTGTTTCTGGAGAAGATTTTCTTCCTCCATGAAATTATTCCAAATGTTATTGATATCTTGAAGGGGTCGTCCGTCTTTCTTTAGCCTT
>JAANSO010000592.1:0-27556 GCA_036507315.1 Lepidocyrtus fimetarius
GAATAGCTTGCAGACAAAGAATATGCAAATATTTTTGCCAATTTGCAAATATTTTTTGCAAAAGTCGAATTTTTCAGCCGTAAATTATCTTACAGCTTTCAGTAAAGGTTTAAATAGATGAAAGCTTTTAAATGGTAAAGATTTTCAAAAAAAATTGCAAATTTTCAAGCTAGTATCTACGCAGGCTTGCGGCCTTTTATTTTTATCGTATTTAAATTCTAATTTCATTGTTGCTTACTCTAAACCAACTTATGTGCAAAATCCACGTGTAAACTAAAACAGTTCTAACAAGTTTTTAATTATTGCTATAATTACTTTACGATCAAGGTGAAAAGTTTCATAAAGGCAAATGTTGCTTTTACTTTCTGCTTTTTGCCACATCAGAAAAACAAAAGAAATTATTCAGCAATTGGCCACCTTCTGGGAAATACATTTAGGTCTAAAAACAAAATTAATTTTCACTTCTTGCTTTGAATTTTCATCATGTTGGTATCCACTTTTACTCTACAAACAGTCAAGAAAATTTTAAACTGGAACGTAAACTGGCCTTTTATTAAACTCTCTTGCCCTTTGGAACTTGAAGAAACTCCGTTGGGCTTGGAAGGATCAACTTTCACTTTTGATTTTGACTGTGACCTTACACACTCATATCAAACAGCCCCAAGAATAAAATCCATGTATAAATTTACAAAAGGAAAACGGTTTTTTAAAAGTGAATGGAAACTTCGACAGGTTGTTTGCACTCTGCTGTTGTTTTCAAATCTGTACCAGGCATGGTTTGAAAGATTTACATTGTCAAACACATTGATAAAAAGTTCATTTGTTTTTATAAGCGTCAGCTTCATGTGCTTAAATGCATTTATTGGAACACAATATGGAAAGTTTGCAGAGTTTCTAAATGGAGTTGTTCAATTTGAAGAAATTCATTTGCTAAATTCTAACAGAGGTAAGGTGCTAAACTTTAACAAAGATTTTGAGTTATTTAGGAATTAGCTTGCACATTTATCGCGACGGTAGTGAAAGCAGACATTGTATTATTTGTAATATTTTTTAATTTAGGTGACCTTAATAAACCATCCAGAGAAAGTAAATGGATTAGCTTTGCCGTCGAAGCAACCTCGTTTGCTTTGCATATAACGATATTTTCCGTGATCTTAATCGACGCGATTCTTTCCGGTGCCTCAATTTCATTGTTTCCATCAAGGTTCTATTTTCATGTAAATTATCTAACGGATACTCGTCAAGAAATTGCCGTGGATTTGGGTATCCGATTGGTTAGAATGATTTCCTTGTACGCGCTCACTAGAATCCTTTCAACTACTTTAATGATGATTGGTCCGTTTCATTTCAACTTGTCAGTTTTCTATTTGAATGCAATGTTAGAGCCAGGGTATGATTATGTTTTTACAATTTACATAATATTCACATGAGAATAATATGTAAAAACATGAGAAAAGTTTTCTGTAAAAACTTTTTCCATGATGGATAAATCATGTAAAAAAGATTTCATTTCATCCATACCACCATACAAAAAACTCATTGGGCAAACATTTATGCGTTTTAAAAGGAGTTGCTGCTCATATTAGCAAACTCGCATGCTTTGAGCATGCAATCAATACAATGAGAATGAACCTAAACAAAGCATCATCTGCGCAAGGAAGAACTGGTTGGTTTTTTACAAAACAACTTGGTTTTTGAAAACATTTAAAATTAAGGGAATAGTTATTGTAATTTAAATGTAAATAATTGATTCAAATGGGTAAATGTAGTGAAATATGAAAACTTTAATTTCTCTAAACTTTAATTTCTTTTATTTCACTTCCAAACCTGTATATAATCTTAACATCCAATTACAATTGCGTACAATGTTCAATCTTATGTCAAATTCAAATCCGTGGCATGGCAGTGACGGTGAACCTTAGAGTAATTGATTTTGGAATGATACATAAATAATGAACATTTTTACATATTTCCTTGACTACTGGAGTAAAGAATCTATCTTTGCGTAACAATAATTTAAAAACCAAACCAAATCTAAACTTTTAGGAATATATTTTTAAAAAACAAAAGCTATAACTATAACTAACTAATTTTAATAGTCTTCATAAACCTCCTCTTGTACTCTCATAAATCGCAAGGATTGATAAATAGTGCATAGTTTTGCAGCTTTCTGTAGTCCCAACCTACTTCGAATTGGAGAAAGAATTGATCCCAACGTGGAAAAGCATCTTTCAATAGCACTAGCACTAGAAGTCAATTGCATTAATTTTTGAACGATTTGGCAAGCCTCTTTGGGAAAAGTTCCGAGCTTTTCAACAGTCACCCAAAAAGATTTTGGTTCTAGTGAACTCAATATTTCTTCGTTTGTTAGGTAAGATGGGAACTTTTCTTCATTATTTGCAGATAACTCGATCGACATTACCACCAATGTTGCGTTTCTCTTTCGCATCCAGCGATAACTTTGCTCCAGCTCCGCAGGGGTTAGATCTTTGCCCTTGAATCTGGGGTCTAGGTTGTATGCTGATAAGGCAACAGGGGACAAAGCGGCCTGCATGGTGCTCTCAAAGTAGTTCTTGGCAGCTTCATCTTCAATCTGCAAAGTATTTCGGAGCCGAATCCATTCTGAAACTGCGTCTGACAATTTAGCAGAGTTGGACTGCACCTGTATAAAAATGCAAATAAATATTAGGAGAACATATTTTGCCAATAATTATTGAACAAATTACCTTATCTAAAGCGGAAGCTACTGGTTTTGCCAAAGTTTTCCATTCCAATGCGTTTTCATACAATTCTCCATCTTTAACTGAGTTTGCAATTCCAAGTAAAAACTTCTGGGGATTCTTTCTAACTGTATCTAGGTAAATAGCGTGATTGCCAAGAAAGTTTTCAATACAGTCAATCTGCGAATTCCACCTTGTATTATTTGGCAAAACCGGTCTCCTGCCGCTTTCGTGTAGTTGGAGTACAGCAGACTGAAAATGATGGCTTTTGAAGCATTTCTGGATATCCACGATTTCTTTGATTTTGTTCATAGGTGTTACCTTTTTGCCAACATTGTTAAGAAAATGAGCATTGCACCCGTAAACAAGCAAGTTGGGCCGTTCCTCTTCGATTTTTGTACGTAATGCCTGCATGCAATTGTTGTTGTCAGTTACAACCCCAATGACCGAACACCCGTGTGCAGCTTCGCATTCTTCAATTGCTTCAAAAAGAAGATTTTTACAATATTCAGCAGTTTTGCTCTCTGTTCCAGTGTACACGGCATTAAAAAAGTGATTCTTGGTCCCGCATTGCAAACTGTGAGCAATGACTGGCTCATTTTTCTTTGAACTCCAACCATCCTGGATAATAACAACATCCTTCCCATTCACAGATTTCGTAAGGTTGTCCTTTGTTTCCTCAAACACTTCCTCGAGTAGCTCCGTGGCAATTTGACGTTCTGAAGGAGGCGTATATGCTGGACGAAGAACACGTAGTAATTCCCGGAACTCTGGGTTCTCCACGACGGCAAACGGAAGGTTACATGCATATATTGCTTTGGCAAGCAGAATGTCAATATCATGCTGCTGTTTTCCAGTTAATTTGTCCATAAAATTATGAAGGGGTTTCTTTGACGGAGGTGCTACCTCCCAGTTTTCATCAGCTAATCTTTTGCCATGGTTTGATGGTTGATTTTGTACAACTGTGGAAGAAATTGGCTGGGGTTCTGCGATTGAATGAGCAATAGTATCCATAGTGACCAGAGAAGCAGAGGACGGAGTTGCAGCTGAAACATGCCTTTTCGTTCCTTTGCAAGCTCGAAGATGGCCCTTCATAACATCAACACGGTCCGTTACTGTAATCGAACATTCCTTACATTTTTTTCTTCCGCTTGGGTCATTTTCAAACTCGAGTCGTACAGGATCCAAAGGTCTTCCTTGTGACTTTAAGTATCCACCCCTAACTCGACCGGTTTTGGTGCGCTTTAGTTTATTAACTGTCGGCTTTTTATCGTCAGAGGATTTTGAAGTAGTTGCTGATTCGCCCGCACTCTGCAATAAAGAAATGAATTAAAAAGGAAATGAGCAGGTTATTTATACAATGAAAAGCTTTATTAACAAGTTTAACTCACAATTACTATAGAAACATTATCCAAATTCTGAATGTTATCTTGGCTTTCATGAGCTTTCTCTTCAATAGCATTTACTTCTGGATTCCGAAGCATCTGTGCCTCAACGACTCCAGTCTCTACCTCGCTCCCCTCTTGGTCTCTGTTATCCGTTGATTGGGGTTCTGTGCATGCCATATCGTCTACTTCGCTGTCGAGATTATCTAAGCAACAAAGATGGAACAAAACTAATTAACAATTAATTGAACGGGCTGGGTCTGAAATGTGTCATAAATATTTAATTTATTTGTACAAATTAATATTATTTTAATTATTTTGTGCTTACTAAAAACACTCCTAATGTCTTCACTATTCTCCAAAACGTCCATGCTTTTATTTAATTAGTTTGTTTAAATTCACCGGTTTCAATTTAAATGACTACGACAGTAATTTTGATGATTGATGTGGCATTCGGATTTGTTTACTTTTGAAACAAAACGACCAAATACAGAGGCTGATTTTATATTACCGAGAGCCCGGCATTAAGATACATAAATGATGGGTAATGTGCAAACAATTTAGTAAGCTGTTTGTGTGCACAATGCTTGCTACACTGAATCCTGTATGAGCCATATGTCATGCATTTTACTGTTTTTCCAATTCTGTTCTTTTTACCATGATTTTATCATATTGTCATGATGTTTTTTACATTTTTACATTGGCAAAATGTATAAAAGGAAATCATCATGGATATATACAATCACTGGTTAGAGCATATTGAAAAAAGTGTGGCTAACTGGAGTATAAAATCGGATGGGGATTTTGTAGCAAAAATTCGACAATTTGAGGTGCATTGTGTAGGCGCTATAATGAAATCCATAAGGGTCATTTAATGCCTTCAGTTATATTTCTTGTTGTGGGCTGGTTTTGCTCTGGAACTTATTCCCTTGTTGCGTTGCATTCCGAGCTGGAGTTTTTTGAAATTGTGTTTTTTATCAATTTTGTTCTCACTTCAATCGTTTTTCTAATATTTTTCCTTGCTTATCCAAATAAATTGTTTGAGATGAGTAGCAAAGTTATTGTGTCATGCTGCCGCGGAAATCAGAAGGTGATGGGTAATTCGTTGAGAAGGAGGTATTGGAAGTCCTTGCCTGTTCAGAAAATTTACTTCTTCACTAGTAATTTCTTCGAAAATGGAACGCCTATTCATATTCTGGACTTTGCGGCAGATGTAACAATCAACATGATTGTTTTAAAGTCATAATTTTATTTCAAGCGTGTAAGAGAAACTAGCAAAACAGAAATGCATGCAATTTTTGGAGTTTCATAAGTTGTCTGATTTACGTGGTTTATAAATATTTTTTAAATTACTTTTATTCACGCACGTAATAAACAAACTCATTATTTAAAAAATATTTTGGTATTCACTTTACACTATGACTTTCCATTATCAGAAGCTCAACAAAGTATCTTGTTTGGAAAAAATTGTTCATAAAAATTATTTAATCCTTTGGTGTATTTGTACTTTGATATTGGGGTAATGGTTCGTAGCGGAGGGATTTTCAAATTCCAGTAGCCAATCAGCTGGCATGTTATTCAAGCTGACTAAATCTTCTTTCTTCTCACAAAGTAAACGGGGGATCTCCATCAGCTGAATTTTGGAAGTTTGTTTTTATTTAAAATAAATAATTAAAAGTTCCTTCATTTTTAATTTCGTGTTCTATTTTCTTTGTCCGCTAATTCGCTTTGTCAGTCAGAGAAAGTATTTCTTTAAAGGATCTATTGGGCTTCTGTTGCAGAATAAGTTGCAGATTAACGGGCGGTTTAAATTTGGAATTTTCTTGGAATAAGATGGACCACTTTTTCTTTGCCCGAGCCGATAGTTCAGGAGTCACCTACTCCATTTTTGGTAGAAGAGTCCATAGTGCTAATATTGATTTATTTACCTATGTGACTTTGAATGGACGATACGTGGGGGCAGCTTTGTTTGATATCATCCGAATTGGCCCTCTCTTTGGAGAGATTAAGTGCGCAGCGGTACCCAATGGAAAAATTTGGTTTTTGAAGAGTTGCCAACTAAATCAAGATGAGCTTATTCTTGAATATCAAGACAACGTTCTAAAACTGAAGGGACCCATGCAATATCTGGTGACTATACATAAACATGGACAATCGCATCTTGCTCAGGAATACAAGATTCCTGATATGCTCCCAATCGAGTTTAAAACAAGGTAGATCTTCATTCTTTTTAATGTTTTCATTTCCATTCAAAGTACTTTTTATTCATTGATTGTATTTCTTCTTAGCTCATCCTCACGGCCCAATGAAAATGACTTCCGTTCTGCTCCAGGCCACTCTCAGCCGCTGGTCGTAATTTCAGAGCTGTCCCAAGAAGATGATGACTCAGCTGACAATGAGTAAGTTTTTTAAATAAAAATTACTTTCAGGTGTTATTGTTGCCAGCATCTTTGACCAAGATTTGATTCCTTCTTCCTTCAGGTCCAGGCAACAGGGATTTTCCAGCCGAGCTTCGCAAGTGTCAGGTATCAAATCAAGAAAACGACGTAGAACTGAGGAAACATCAGAGGAAAGTCCAGACAAAACAAACAGGATGGTAACACAATGATCCTACCATGCCTCTAAATCCAACCAATGTGTTAATAGAAATGTTGTTAATTTTTCAGGAAGCGAAAACAAGCTAAACGATGTAACGTTGTAGCTATCTTATCCTCCAAGATATGAGTTGATGTCCTTTCTACGATTATAATACCCTTGTTTTGTTTGCATTTAATTTTACAAGTTATTTTCAAAATTTTATCCTAATTTGTTATACATAATTACTTAGCCTAATTAAATAAAATAAAAGGCCGCAAGCCTGCGTAGACACTAGCTTGAAAATTTTGCAACTTCTTGCAAATACAGTAAAGTTCTAATTACTAATCTAATAAAACCTTTATTGAAAGCTGTGAGATTAAGGCGTTTTTGAGTTATGGTGAAGACGGACGGACAGACAGACAGACTAACTGGTAGATTTCATAACTAGCTTTTCAAGCTAGTAATAATACTGCTTTTCGATTACATGTTTCTTTTAATGAGTTATCAATGAAAATACAAAACGAAATATCTAAGTCTGCTCATTTAGTTAAAAATTACATGCTCCAAGTATCCAAGCACAATGCATAAATTATTTTACAAAAGCAATAAACAGAACAAATATTTTTGACTGAATCTTCATGAAATAAGACTCGTACTCCAGCAACTCTTCCTCTTTAGTCACAACTCAAAAACACACGAATTTATTGAATTTCTAAAGGATTGAAACTTTACCGGCGAGAGTTTCACAAGACAATAGGACCAAACGGGTACACAAAAGACAATCAAGCAGGTTTAGAAAGATACTTTCCGTTTGCATTTCCTGCCCTTTGTCAAATGTTTTACGGAACGGTTTACATTTGCATTCCGTTATTTTGCGATTTTGGCCCCGTTCAACTAATTTTTCTAAAAATGACAGGATCTAAAGCTTTGAAAACCAACAAATTTATCAGGAAAGTACAATTGGGGCTGAGGATTTGCACAAGCTTTGCACTTGGAATATCCGCAAGTCATTCTTGTGCCGTGACTGGTTCATTAATTGTTTACTTAATGTTAATTGGTTACGTAGTGATGAAATTATCAGGGTAGTTGTGTGAGCTTTCACCGCAAGAATTCTCTGCTTCCCTTTAGGTTATTTAGAACGGCGCAGATTTTAACGCAAATTCTGAACGACACATTTTCTCAATTTACCTTTATAATGGCTCTGGAAGGCGTTGTGGTGGGAACTTGTTCTGGATTTGTTTCTTTAAAACTACGCCAAAAATTTCCAATGCTTCTTTATATCGCCACGACTTTAACACTTCGTTTAATACTTATCACAACTTTGGGTTGGGTTTACTTGCAGCAATTCCAAACACAAATATTGATAAGTTCAAGCAATTGTGGAAAGGGAAGATAAGAAAAAAAGAAGATACGTTACAATTGAAGGCAATTCAATCAATTGGGGTTTGTTTTGGTCCGATACGACCTTACAAAATGATTACTTCAATGACCTTGATCGATTGCATAATCACTGCAATTGCTACTTTTGCTTTGATTAAGTGAACGAAGTGCTTACAAATTTAAAATTTGCTTTGTAAATATTTTTTACTTATAAAAAGAAAAGAATTGATACCACAGCATTGCGTAAAATCATGTAAAGGTTTATTGAATGCAGACAACCATTTTTAATACTCTTAATGCATGTCATTTTCTTTTGTAGAAAATCTGGATAATAAGACATTAAGGCCATAATCTTTCGATACTCATAAAGAGTTTCGATAAAGAATTTATTTAAAAAATTTAATATTTTTTTGCAACAAAATCAAAAAATTTAAAGTAAAATTTGCTACGCAAGTGTTACTGGAACAAAAAATATAATCCTAATTAATCAATTTAAGTTGTTTAATTTAATCAAAAATTGAATTGTTTGTAGTTTTTAAAGAAACATAATTTTAGGATAAACGCTTGTAAAGCAATTCAATTTGAATCATTCAGTTGTCCTTCATGTAACAATTAAATAAAATTGTCAATGAAATTCTAACAAGATGAACCAACTTGGGTTTTTCAGTATTTTATCCTAAATTGTATTGCAAGGGATTCAACTGACAATCTACACTGATAGGAGGTAACCGAGGTATACAAACTCCAAGGACCAATCTGCCCCAACAAGGATTGCAAATGCACCTCCAAGTGTATCTCCACCGATACCAGCGTCTTTCACATCGTCCGTTCTTGCCTTCGCTTTTGCAATGCACTTTGCACTCTCGGTGATCATCGTTTGGGCATCCCAGGTCACCTTAAAATAAATATTTGAAAATACTTTGACAAATAAAGATAAATTACAACCCACAATTTCAATTACTTTCTGCAAATGTAATTAACGCTAATAAAACCAGGAGAATTACCACCCTCATTCTGCCCCAATTAAAAATAAAATTTAAACTATTTTTAACACTTTACGTATGTTTAACTTAAAATTGAACTGAGATTTTCTAACCTTCGCCGGACAAACAAGTACTTATTAAGGCCTATCTAGAGATTTCAACTTATTTATAGCATCTTCCGTTTTTTATAGGAATCATTTTGTCTAAAAAATAAAACACCTGTTGTAAAAACATGCTTTAATCTCTAAAATTAACTACCGGTATTTATTCAATTCAGATTACCATATTTATTACTAGCTGAACGCAGTGAAGCAACTGACATTGAATTCATAATTCACACTTGTTTCAAAGAATTTTAAATCATATTTCCAAGTAACTCGAATTTAATTGACGATAAAAAGGTTCTCTGCAAACATGCAAGGAAGTACTTTAACGGCATTTTCAGGAAATGCGTTAAAAAAATTGAAAAAAAACTCACGGGAGCTTGTCATTATCAAAACAAACAATTTATATTTGTTTTGAGGGGCTTTTAATTCAACAGGAAAGGATTATTACAGAGTATGATTAGAGAACTAATTCATTTTTAAAACCATATTTCATAAATTATTCATATTTAACAGGAATCGAGAATTGCAACACATTCAGGGTCAAATTCAAAAATTGAATATATCCCAATAAACAATTCAGTAACTTAATAATACATAAACGATATCTCGAACTTAATGCCTTTTTATAATCTAAATGCCCACTTTCTAGTTAATTTTTTGACATTGAATTCCAATACATATACAATGCATTGAATGTATCTCAAAATAGTTAATAGCAGGCAAAAAGTCATTCTCTAGATATAAAAACGATGCACATAAGTAAATATTTATATATCGTTTACGTATCATAATAATGCAGAAATAAAGTTTTAGTTAAGATAAATAAATGACATTTAGAAGAGATTAGTGAAATTCATAAATATTTATTTTGATATAACTAAATACAACTAATTGCAAATAACGGTCACTCTTTACCTCTCATTAAAATTAATGATCGTAGTAATTATAACCAATAATTAAACAACAAAATTATAATTAATAATAAATGCAGCAGTTAACTTGAGAATTGTTACATGATAGAATGACATAATGCAATTACAAAATGCTTATCTTTATAAGGCAAATACAAACACCTCTTCGATAAATCTTTTAAATTAAGATTTGACTCTAGTTCATCTAACTGCTGCACAAAATGTATTCCGGGCAAACTACTTTTTAAAGGATACCAAGGAACATCTTCTTGTATTTTAAAATATTTATTAATGCATGATTCTGTTGTTGCATTTATTTGAACTAACAAAACCACCTTACCACTTGAAGTTAAATAACAATTATCTTTTGGGAAACGCCTAACTTTAAGAGGAGTTTCATCTTGAGTGGTTGAATAGCCTACATCAATCCCTTCTATTACTCTACTTACAATTTGTGACAAATGCTGATTATTTTTTCTAATCATTTGTTTAATTATACCCATAAAATTCTCAAACGGAAACGCACTAAATTGATCTAGCTGACCGTGATTTCGAACATCATAATGCAAATGGGAGAGCATATGAACATTATACACACACATTTCTTTAGAGTATACACTTGCAAAGTCTCTAACAAATTCATTTAACAAATTTTCTGCATAATTCACCCATTCATATTTTAAAGCCGCAGTTGATACAAACACATAAATTGCAATGTGGAACTTTAAAAAGTGTTTAAATTTAATTGAATCTAAAACTCCATGTAGAACGAGAGGCCCGCAATACAACAAGAATAATCTAAACTCGGTTGCTTTCCAATTTTTTACCTCATTTAATGACCTAGTTTTTCGATTAAAATCAAAAGGTATGTATGGAGCCAAATCGCATAGGCGAGTGGAAATTTTACGTACTAATTGTGGACGAATTTTGTAGGGCCGTGGACCTTCTGTCCACATTTTTAACAATTTTTTCATTACACCCAGACAACAAAGGTGCATGTAGTCTAAGGGTATTTGTGAAATTAGTCCTAAATCTAACGATTCTAAAATACTATCTCCAATGTGATGTTTGGAAAATTTGTGAGCCAAAAAACTATCATCCGTGTATAAATCTGCATGCGTACAATTTGAATAGGTAATCCTTTTTCGCCACTTTCCCTTTCTATAACATCTTTCGCATCCAAAGTAGCCATTGTGGCCTTTAATATATTTAATGGCACTTCTTGCAGGGGCATCGGCAATTATACAACGCAGTCTAAAGTTATAAAAATTATTTTTATGATTGATACCATTTTCTTCTAGTTTTTTTACTTCCTCTACAAAAGGTGTCAAATACTCATTAAAACTCGTAGGTTTTTCGTTTCCGTAAAAAACTGCTATCATAAATACTTTTATCAATTTAGAATCAACATAGCCTAAAATGGGCCAAAACTGGGATCTCGAACTTTTGCTTAAAGGCAACCCGTCTATACCAACAGTTAAAGTAATCAAATTATTAAGGTTCCTATACCTATCTAGTTTGGTATAATCTACAATATCCTTCTTATTAATTAAAAGACGAAGTATTTCTTGTTCAATTCCAAAATAATACAAGCTTCCCCCAGCCATTGAAATAGTTACAATTTTTCTTGGCGTTCCTAAAATAGTTCTACTGTCTTTTGGAAACCCATCGTTAGGTAACCATCTTTGAAAAATTATTAACAAGTCGTTTAAAGCCGAATGCTTAATGTTGTGTTTGACTGCCCATTCTTTTATCTCTTTTGTCTTAGACTTTTGACAACTTTCAACCTTACAATTTAGTGCGTTTTCATTAGACAAAGTAGTAAGTTCATGAGCAGGCTCTATCAAATTAACATTCTCTAAATTATCTATATTATTATTTACAGAAGAATTTTGGGAAACATCAGACGTTGTATCAGCTAAAACTGTCACAGTTCCTATATTACTAGTAAAATATTACTGTTATTAGTATACAACGACGATGTGTTTATTCTAATACGCTTCAAGATTTCAGTCACAGATTGGTTAAGATGACGCTTCTTCGTTCTCCGGGACATTGTCTGTGGTGCGGGCAGAGTTGACGGACTGTTGTTCATTTTCGTGTTGCTCTTGTCCAGGATCTGGTGTAACCTGATTTAGATTTTTTGTCGTGTAAGCTTTGTTCCGGAACCAAGTACCCAGTGCCTAATCTACACTAGGGACAGGCGGACTGCAGACCGGGGCCCACGAAGACGAGGGGGCCCATTTTGCCCGAGAAATAATAAATTAAAAAAATTGTAGAAGGCGAAAAGAGGCGCAAAGTCATAAAATAGAGATGATTCAATAATTTAGTAAAATTATTTGTTGAATTGAAGTTAGTTTCTTGGAAATATTTTTAACCTCGGAGTAGCAATAATGCCACTGCGGCGTCTCTAATAATAATTTGAACTTGTCTGCATACTGAGCATAAAAAGTTATGCAAATTGTTGAATTAATGTTGAATTTCCGTTTAAAGATCAATTTAATTCTTCGATAGCTTACTTGATTTGTGCTTTTCCAGTATGCCAATATACAAAATTTCTGCGGCCTTCGGCCGCGTACAACCTCTTCACTACATACCTATTGTGCATTTATTGAAATTTCATTAAATAAATCAAAGCAACTGTAATCATATTTTTTGTACTTTTTGTAAACGAAGACTGCTAAGACTTTTTCAATTTTGATAAAAGTATTTTCATTATGAAATTAATAAATTTGGTATATAATAGGTAATGGAAATTGCATAAGCGGCTATACTTTGTTAAACGATGTTAGTGGCAACAATATATCTATTGTCAATTTTTAGTCGATAAGGTTTAAACTCATATATTATGTTGTCCTTTCTTATCATAAAACTCTGGATGTGAATGTTAAACGTTTTTTACTCATGTGCAAAATTTTAACTAACGATTAGGGGGCCCATTTGGTTAATGGAGTCCGGGGCCCACTCGGGTCTAGTTTAGGCACTGCAAGTACCAATTGCTTTATTAATTTTGTCGTCAGTCACAACTGCAGGTTTAGACGTTTCTCGAACAGCAGCTATTAAAATAAAAAATCATGAAAATAATTGGGTAATGTTAGGTAGATTATATTGTAAAATGAAATGAAAAATTTATTGTAGGTAATAATTAATTGAAATATTATTTATAAATTACCTCGAATAATCTTCGCCACCTCGGAAGCTTGAACTGATGTTTTTCCACGCCTTTCAGTCAACCCAAGAAAACTAGCAGTACTTGTTTTAAAAACGGAGGAGAGAATTCCATTCACAATTTGTGTGAATGAATCACCGCCGATCAATGACAAACACTCAATCTGGAATAAAAAAATCAATGAAATTGTAGAAAATCTTGTATAAATTAAAATTTTCTTACTAATTCCTTTTGACTAGTGGCGTTGGACATCAACTTTTCAAGTTCCTCAAAAGATTCGACACTGTGTACTGGAATCAGCTGCAAAACCCGAGAGGACGCTTTTTTTGGCAATGAGGAAGTACTATTTCCAATCCGATTTAACAAGCCTTTTAAATCCTGTAGATCCTGCTTCAATACAGCAAGCGTTGTTATTACTTCCAACTGAAATGCTATAATAAAAATACATTTGTTTTAGTGTATGTTGAATATTAATTGATATGTTAACGGTATTTACAATAGCTTACCTCTAAGTTCACTCCGTAGTAAATCAATATCTGTTTGCGATGCCAATGGTATTTGAAATGATGAAGTACTGACAGCTGCATTGGAGTCAGGTTCGTTGATAAGTGCAGAAGCGTTGGGGGCAAGCTCGTTGATAAGTGCAGAAACGTCGGGGACAGCCTCGTTGATAAGTGCAGAAGCGTTGGGGTCAGGCTCGTGGATAAGTGCTGCAACGTTGGGGTCAGACTCTTTGTTAACTACATTTTCCGCCACTGTGTCACTGTGAATGCCAGCCAGAACTAATGTGTGCGATAAAACCTGGTTATCTATGAATACAAAAGTTTAATTATATACCTTTTTCATAAAAATCTAAACTTCATTTAAAAACTATAGAATAGACGATTACAACTTGCAAAGCAAAAACAAATATTTTCAATTACCAGTATGAACTGGTTGAGTTGGAACTACTGGTACACTTCCTGTTGGTTGTCGTTGTTTTCGTTTTCGGCTTGTTTTGGGCGTTTCCACATCTGTTAGCTCGAATTCTTTTCCTTGGAGCACCTTCCTCACTTTCCTTTCTGCTTGTTCATATGATTCTAGAAAGTAAAATATGATGTCAAAATCTAGTCAATGATTCCTTTCGATTGTATGATTCACTTTATAAAACACCAATTATTTAATACTGATTACCATATGACTTGAATACTTTCACTTCCAGCATGGGCCAGACTTCCTGTGGAGTAAAATTTGAATCCCGCAATTTTTCTGCAAAGTCTTTTGGTTGTTTGGAGGGCCATGGACATTTATTGTTTTTTACAAAATTAAAAGGAACAATTTCTACTGAATTATCGCATTCAAATTCAATAACAGTGAAGCTAGGATGGCTCATGTTTGAAAACTATAATAATTAAAAACTTAATTATAATTTGCTAAATATGAAATAATTAATAAATCACACAACACAGGTTAAAACTCAAAACAAAACTCTTCTGTCAGAAAATAAAGAACTTGTATTTTTTGGGATGAGTAGCAGCAGAAGAGTGCACAGCCATGTTCCACTTTATTTAAAATGACTCAAAATGCCGCCTAAAAATTGAATGATGCATGCTATGCTTTAACAAGCATTACTCGTATATCGGTTAGATGCATACTCTGTGCTCTGTGATACATACTATGTGCTTATGGAAGTCACAAAAATGATATCAATTTGATATAAATTTTAAGTCTAATCTTTGCTAAATATAAGGTGAGCGTCTATGATTTCAACACGCATGTATTAAATGTATCAATTATGTACGATGAATTTGACACTGCATAATTGACTCGTTTCCTACATCTTTTATTTATGTGAAAGATGTAACTTTATTGATTATCTAACTTAAGATAAGAAAAAGATAGTCTTGCCAGAGAAAATGATATAGAAAAGTTACTGCGTGTTTATTGGGATGTTCATAAATAATGTAAACACAAATGTGATTAATTTTGAGATTATTCAAGCGCTTCTTCTTTCTTGAATGAATTCTTAGAGTATTAAAATTTGTAAAAAGTGCTTTTTATTGAAATTGAACAAACAAATTTTCTACCTAAGTAAATGTGTCAACAATTCTTAGCTTTTCTATATTTGATTGTTTAAAAAATTTTACAGAACTTTAAATTATTAAATCTATTTTTCAGGAGAAGGATAATAATCTGGTGGGGAATCAGCCATGGCAGCATACTGAGATTGAATTGCTTGTAAAATAATGGGAGCTGCTTGCACTACGATTGTAATGTTTGAAAGGAGGCTAACGAACGTCTGAAACAAAAAAAGCTTTCGTTTTAATTTGTTTGGTGGTTTTAGGAAAGATGGTTGTTAACTTACAGAAGTAATGAATCCGTAGGTAATTATAAATACATCAGAGACACCCATTCCAACCGAATTCGACCCTCCTTCAAATATCGCGATATTTACTTGAAGCCTGTTCTTTCTCATTCCACATGTTTTACTATTTTTACTGCTGTTGCCGACTTTATTGCGATTTAATAAAGTTGTAACTTGTTTAAACTAGAAAAATTAAAATTGTTAAACCCTTTTTAAAAAACCTTTTAAACTATCTGAATTTACCTTAACTGCTGCCTTTGTTCCAATGTTGCAAATCATTGCTAAATATATAGCCATTGAGAGATGGATGATTGAGGCGTACCGGGGCACGATGAATATCCAAGCGCAGTAAAGACAAATAAAAATGGAAAAGAAAAATATTATGTTCAGGACAAGGAACGGAGCTCCATTCCAAACCAAATCGTACAATTTTCTTAGCCTTTCCACGTGTAAAATTAACTAAAAATTTAAAACATTTTTAATTAAACAATTTAGCTTAATAAAAAATTTCTTTTCATTACCTCTTGATTTGTAATCACGCAATAATTACGAGTTTCCCTAAAACAATTAATTAAATGGACAGAACACTGCACCATCAACCCGCCAATGTAATAAACAAGAAGTAGACCATTCAAAGCTAGTAAATTAGCATCAGTATCGGTAAATGAAAGGAATAATCCAACGAGCCGTTTCCAAAAAATTGACTGCACTGGAAGATTTAAAATCCAGTCCCACTTTGTCTCAACCATTTCCCAAAATCCGAAATCAAAGAAGCCTTGTAAATTCATTGGGAAAACGCAAATGGTTGTGAGGGTCACGTGCAAAAACACAAAAACCTTTTCCAAACTTTGTTTCTTCCTTTCACATGAGTGGACATGTCCTGTTGAATATTGATTAATCCAATTAAACAAGTTGAGAATGAATTGTTCAAATGATTTTGAAAGTGTTACGATAAAAAGGCAAAATCCACAGCCATGTTGAGTTGCAAATTGGGCTGCAAGAAATAATTTAAACGGTCCTGGAGTTTTCATCAGGGGATGGCCTAGGTAACTGATAATTACCACTCTGGATAGCATACAAATTGCCCGAATGTAACAAATTATTTTTCTAAAATAGGATCTTTTTACTTGGTAAATGTTTTGGCTTGAGTTGTACACGAGTTTAAATGGAATGACGCAAAAATAAAAATAAATGTCGAGTAAAAGTTTTAAGGGAGTCCTTGCGGTTTTTGGGAATGTTGTAATTAAATGCGGACGAGAAATGGTTTTCTTCATTTTTATGAAATGCAAAAGACATGCTGGAAAGCTGAAAGCATTTAAGCAATTGATTTTGAAGAAAACTACTTTTCAATTTTTGTTTACTCTAGAGTGTCCGTCAAGAAAGCAAAGATTTTTATCTGCCTAATAAAACCCCAATTCTTTAAGTGATTCCACGATGAAAGTCAAAATAAATTAGGTTTTAAAATATTTTATCGATTTTTGTTGAATAGCATTACCGTCTATAAAATTTCAGCCGATGTTCTGCTCTAACAACATTAATTTGCTAATATAAATTTTACCTATCTGGTAATGCCTCCTTTAGATATGAAGCCGCGTTGAATCCTTTAAAATTATGCAATTACTAGTGTAAAAAATAAAAATTGTAAGGCACTTTACTAAAATAACTTATTTTTCAAAAATTGACTGCTTTACTTCCGTGTTCCGGGAATTGAAGGTTTTTAAAATGTTTCTATTTGCATGTGCCACAGTCAAATTACATTTCTCATACTTATTTCACTACGTACCTCTGGTTTTGCAACAAATTATGTTTTTGAATGTTCCTAAATAAACCAAATTGTCCAAATTACCATTTTCCAATAAAACATTTAAAAGGCGAAGGAGAATTTATTTTTTTATGGATTTGGTAAATTTTAACGTTACTATTTGTTCTAAAGTTGCCTAAAATATTTCACGGGGAAAATTGAAACCATGGAATTACTAAAAAATTGTATCAGAGTTCCTCTATTTTTCCAGAAGTTGGTCTATTTCCCAATTATTTACGAATCTTCCGATAAAAACAAACTGAAAGTGAAGATATCATTACATCAGGGATATTTTAGAAATAAGAACGGGAAAATTTCGTTAAAATATCTGTTTTGGAATGTAAATTCAATATTGCACCCATTGGCGTGCTTTTTTGCAATGCTTAGGACATTTTATTTCATCACGAATTTTAAAATGATTGAAAAAGCAAACGAGTCTGTTTTTTACTTGCTCACCGTAATGACCACAATGCTAACCAGCGAAGGATATTATTGTTTTGAGAAAAATAAAGCTGAATTAGCTATTTTGGCCCCAGCAGGATTACAACTTTACAAGAGACAGTTTCACGACAGGAAAGGGTCCAGCCATCGGCACCTTAAAGGTCACCGGTGCGGTTTAGAAAGATATTTTCCGTTTGCATTTCCTGCACTGTGTCAAATGTTTTACGGAACCGTTTACATTTGCATTCCGTTGTTTTGCGATTTTGGTCCATTCCAACTAATTTTCCTTAAAGTAGTTGGACGTGAAGCCTTGGGATCCAACAATTTTCTGCGCAAAGTGCAGATGTGGCTGAGGATTTGTTCAAGTTTTGTAATTGGATTGTCTGCAAGTCATTCTTGTGCCGTGACCGGTTCAGTAGTTGTTTACTTAATGCTAATTGGTTTTGTCATGTTGAAGGTATCCGGAAATTTATGCAAATTTTCAGAATTTTCTTCTGCTCTTAAGTTATATAGAACGATGCAGATTCTTATTCAAATTTTGAACGATGCTTTTTCCCAATTTACTTTAATAATGGCTTTGGAAGGCGTTGTGGTTGGAACTTGTTCCGGATTTGTTAGTTTAAAATTACGGGGGAAATTTCCATTACTGCTTTACATCGCCACGACTTTCACTCTTCCCTTCATTCTAGTCACAATTTTTGGGTTGGGGTTACTTGCTGCAATTCCACACACAAATGGAGAGAAATTTCGACAATTCTGGAAGGGAAAGACCGGAAATAAGAAGGATAGATTGGAATTGAAGGCAATTCAATCAATTGGGTTTTGTTTTGGTCCGATTCGACCTTACAAAATGATTACTTCAATGACCATGATTGATTGCATAATCAGTGCAATTGCCACTTTTGCTTTAATTAAATAAATTGTCTCGTATTAATTTTCAATTTTCCAAAAATTATCTTTTAAAAAATTAGCATAGCGTCGTTACAACCTTTATCATTAACAGGAATAATAAATTCTGCTTCAAATATGCTGCTTTAAAAAAATGTTGTATTTTATTTGAAAGATAAATCCAAAAAATGAAATATATAATCCACTACTTCATCATTTTTTCTGGGAAAAGCTTTTCTTTCGTTCTTTTTAAAATGGGGACAAAGGTACCTTGCAAACCAAATAGAAATTGCATTGCATTATATTTTTACTTGCAGATACCAGCCTACTCCTTAAAAAGGTTAATTTTTTTAGACCTTTCGCAGAATCTTAGTAACCAAGCAGGATTAAATTCAGAATATTTTAACGCGTGTCTGAGCAGGTGGTGTTCCTTTGATAGTTAATCCTTTTTGGAAAATGCAAGTGTTGCTAGTCTGTACTCAATTCTTTCAGGTAAAATATGAGTCTTGCATTTTGCATTTGATTATTTCATTGCAGCCTATAAAAAGTTGATTTTGAAATAACAGCGGGTAGTACTTTTATTATATTTTATTGGCAAATTTTATTTCATCTCACTTCCAGAATGCACGTTTTTAACAATATAAATTGTTCAGAATGTGTATTATTAAAAATTTAAATAATGTCATCGCAATTGGTTTGATCAATTTCAAATAAGCGTTTTAAATCAAATCCATTTCGTTCCAAAATCTTGTGTGCTTTCTCCTGCACTTCGGGCAAGTATTCTCTGGTTCTGGTGGCAATCCAAATGCTTTCTAAATACGTTCCCGGGAGCTTCCCATTTGGGTCGCAAGTCCATTCAATTGTGTACGTTTTGTAGTCTGTGTCCAAAACGAATGCCGTGTATTTGTAAGTCAATTGAAATTCTGGAGGAATCTCCAAACCTTGAATGGTGATCGGTAGGGCGGTATAATCAAAGAGAAAGTAAAATTGGTTAGTTCCTAAGGGCACCAAAGTTCCGTTTCCCGGGGTGATTACATTTTTACCAAGCCTAAATAGAAAAAAGAATTATGCGGCGTTATGATATTAATATTTTTTCCAAAACTTACAATCTTAATCCGGCATTCGCTTCAAATGAGGATTCTTTCAAGTTTTGATAGTGAATTGCCGAGCAGTCCTGGTAAAGTACGGTGGGATCGTTCTTCGCCTCAACGTAGTACCAAATACCTTCATACTGCAAAAATATTTGGTTTTAATCTCAATTTTAGTTAATTTTAATTTAATTTTTGTAACCTTTTTGAAGTCAAAGTTTTCCATTGCGTTTCCAACTGGGCACTTTCCCACCTCAATTGCAGAAGCTTCAGTCAACACATCACTTTTTAATACGAAAATGATCAGAAGCCCCTTCAAATAATTGAAAAGCATTTTGTTGAGTTTTTTAAATCAGAATTGTTGCTTTTTGAAATGCAGCAGTAGTTGGTGACGTCTTAAAAGTTTAACTTTTAGACAATGACTGGTTTTGAACTTGGAGCAGGCTTTGCCTTTTATGCGAGTTTTTTCTATAGAATTTATGGCTTAAGTACAGGTTTTTTGTAGACGCCAGCTTAAAATACCAAATGGAATTAGCTCCTGACTTTTAATCCTTTTTTATGAAAAAGGGATAGCAACAGTTGCAAGTTAAATGTAAAAAGTAACAAGACTCAGGTAGTTATGCAAATAGAATTGATCCTGATATTTTTATTCCCTCAAACAATACAATTTAAAAAATATTATTACTATTTTTGAAAAAAATAAAAACTAGTCGAGAATGCCGTCAGTATCCGAGCAATTGCTTTGGTCTACTTTAAAGAACTTATCAGGGGTGAATCCGATATCCCGAAGGACTTGATAAGCTTTTTCCTTAGCTCCGGGCAAGTATTCTCGCTTTCTCGAACCAATCCAGACAGATTCTGTTTAATAAATTATCTTTAGAAATTAAATTTTTAATTATAATTGCAGTTTTTATGATCGCTTTGTACCTGAGTAAGTCCAAGGAAGCTTTCCTGTCTCGTCGCAATCCCATTCAATCGTGTACGTCTCGTAGTCTGTGTCCAACACAAATCCGTTGATTTTAAATGTCAACTGGAAATGTTCTGCAATCCCCGAATTGTTTTCAGTTGGTGGGATAAGCTCTTTGTAATAGTCTCCGAGAAATAAAGTCCGGTTTCTTAAGATTGGTACAAGGGTCCCGTTTCCAAAGATTTTTATCGCTTTTCCTTGCCTGAAAGTAAATTTCAATTAAAATGTAAACTTATATTTTTTGTGAAATTTGTTTACGCACAATTTAACAGCGTTGTCATCTCTGTAAGTGTTGAGCTCTGGGTTAAAATCCTTGTAAAGAACCGTTTGGCATTCGCCACCAAAGCCGGCCAAACGTTCGTTAAATTCCAGAAAATACCAATAGCCTTGATACTGAAATAATTAAAGTTACTTTCTACAATTACAATTACTTAAATATCAAAAGTTCTTTTACTTACTCTGTTGAAATCAAAATTGGCCATTCCTTTCTGAGCCGGGCATTTTCCCACGTAATTTGCAGATCCATCTAAAGCATGAGACGTGGCGAAAAATGTGCAAACAAGTAGAAACCCCGCATTCCAATTCATTTTGATTTTTGCGAAGTTGTAATAAATGTTTGGAAAAGTAATTTTTTATTGTGAACTTAAATGCTTTTTTTCTGTGAATGCTGTACTGCAACTGCAAACAAAATATTAACGACGCCGTCTTTTTTCATGAATGCTTTCAAGTTCAGTTGCTGATATTTTTAGAAAACTAATCCGATGAGAAGCAAGGTTAGGATTAATAATTTATTTTTGTAAAAATTAAGCCTTTTCACAGCAGTTCAAAATGCATATGTAGTACAAAATTCTTGCTTCAGGTAGGTGCTTGCTCTGTACTTTATTCCTCTTCTTAAATTGACTTATCTAACCCTTTTTAATAGGAAAAAATTGTTGCAACTGAAGCCCTTCTCCTTATTTTAAAAGAACATAGGGCAAATCTTATATTAGGTCCTTTATTAACAAATTTATTTCATCTCAATTCAAAATTACATGATTATAATAATATAAGTTGTTCAAAATGCACTTTTTATTTTAAATTTAAATAATATCATCGCAATTAGTTTGATCAATTTCGAATAAACGTTTCAAATCGAATCCATTGTTTTGTAAAATCTGGTAAGCCTTTTCTTTTACTCCAGGTAGAAACTCTGTGGTTCTGGATGCAATCCAAATGCTTTCTAAATAAGTCCCCGGGGGCTTTCCATTTGGATTGCAAGCCCATTCAATCGTGTACGTTTTGTAATCCGTGTCCAAAACGAAATCAGTGTAGTTTTAAGTCAATTGGAAATGCTGTGAAATTTCCAAACCTTGAATGGTTACAGCTATAACGGTGGAGTTAACGAGAAATAAAATTGGTTATTTCCAAAATGCACTAGTGTTCCGTTTCCCGGAGAGATTAAGTTTTTGCCAAGTCTAAAAAATAAAGAATAATTTTTTGTGGCGTTACTGCTTTAATAAATTGGGATTTTCGAAACTTACAATCTTAATGCGGTGTTTGCCTTAAATGAGGAACCTTTTAAGTTTCAATAGTTAACGGCCAAGCAGTCTTGTAAAAGTACTGTGGGGTCGTTCCTCACTTCAACGTAGTACCAGATCCCTTCGTACTGAAAAAATAGTTAATTACTAAAGCTGTTTTGTTAAATTATTAGTAAATTGTATTTTTTAATTATACCTTTTTGAAGTCAAAGTTTGGCATTGCTCTTCTAACTGGGCATTTGCCAACCTCAGTTGAAGAAGCTTTTGACAATCCATTACAATTTAAAACGATGACGATTAAAATTACTAGTAAATAGTTGGAGCGCATTTTTATGCAATTCTGGAATGAAAAGTGAAGAAGTATCTTAATATGCTTTAATTTTCGGAGAAACTAAAACAAAAAATATTGAGGTATTGCTGGTTTAGCTCTGAAGCATTAACTGACTAGACTTACACCAGTCAGTGAGCTTTATGAAAGGTTTGCAAACAAATTCAATCTACTTTCAGGATAAATGTGTAAAATGGTTTTCTGCAAGCACAAAAATAAAGGAATGTATTCTTTTAGGTCTAAATTTATTTATCAAGTTAACTAAATGGCAAACATTATTAAATTTGACTGCACAAACTACTGCATAACCTTGTACAATGCTTTTAACTTAATTGTTTATCCAGGATCACTTTACAATTACAATGAACACGTTGAAAGTGCTCAAAAACTTGCAATGCTGTTGAGTAATTAAAAAAAGTAGATGGGTTTTCTAAACAAGAAGGAAATTTGCACGAATATTCACAAGTGTCCTCGTTAAAATTGGATATACAAGCGATGTTAATCAAATTCCAGGAATCTTTTTGATGGCAAATGACATTGTGGGACTTTGCGGCGCGCAGTGATGTCAAAGCTCCTTCACAAATCAGGCAATGGAAGACTCCGGAAATCGAATCGTGAATGAAATCGTATTCGCCCTTGTTTTCGGTGGGGGCGTTGAAGCTTTCTTTACTTCCAGCCATGGAAGTAGTGACTGGAGAAGATGAAATTACAAAGGGATTTGCATCTGTTGGAGCTCGCATTAAAACTGAAGAAAGATTAGCCCTTTCCCGTCGATTCCCTCCATCCTCCTTTCGGCCTTTATGGCATTTATGATAGTGATAGCTGGCCTTCTGTGCTATATGTCCTCCCCTAACCACTCTGTCGCAGTGAATGCAGGCGTAGGCATCTTTGGAAATGATGAAATGGTCCTGAGCTTTGTAAATCTCTTTGGGTCTTCGTAAACGTTTCCTTTTTGGAGGCGTACGAGTTTTATTCTGTCTTTTACTAGAATTTGGCGCAGATGAAGAGTTGATCTGAACTTGTTTTCGCATAGTTGTGGCGATTGAGCGGTGTTCCGCGATTCTCATCGAAGCTCTAGTTGGTTGCAAAAAGGTTGACGTAATTGGTGACGGAGGCGATAGTTCTCTATTTGAGTTATCAACAGGAGGAGGTGGACCCAGAAACGTTAGAGGATTCATTGCCCGTGGCGGAGTGGATAACTCTGAAGCAGCTGCAAACGATGTTTGAAATTCAGAGTCAGAGGAGCCACTTGGAGAAGAGATTGTTGAAGTTGAACTGGAAGAACTTGGCTCGGTTGAAGTAGCTGATGCACTGTCAATGGAATTTGAACATGGAAAGAACTTAACAGATGGGAGGTTGACTGCCAACTCCAGTGTTTCCGAGTGGTGTTCTCCATCTCTGTCTAGGAATGGAGTAGGTGGAGGTGCTGGAGTGGCGGCATTGGCAATTAATCGCTTTTCACCTGAAACAACATAGCAAAATGTTTTTAACAAGAACGTCAGGCTTGCTGATTATAATTTTTGTCAATTTAAATTTTATTTACATTTTTTGGCGAACTCGTTCCTCAAATCCAAAACCATTCGATGAGCACCAACCTCGTGAAAACTTAAAGGCGCCACAGATTCCTCTAAAATCTTTCCATTTTTCAAACTTTGCAGCATTTTATTAAGTAATCCTTCTCTGATCCTGTCAATGTTTTTTATTTTCTTGGCTAAAATTGAACTAACTTCGCTTATGTCCTCGAAAATTCTTGCCTTTTTCGCTGAATGGTCAGCGTTCATCAAAACGCGAGCATTGGATTCCAACTCGGAACAGTCTTCAACGGCTATGGAAAGCTCCTCAAAGGAAGTGAAGCAAGTAGTGCACAAACAAACTGCTAACTTGGCTAGGGAAGCCTTTCCCATTAATGGAATTAAATTATGGTACGTACTGTTCAGAATTTCCTCCATTTTTATTTCCAACAATGCAGCAACTGCTTCAAAATTTACTAGAACTGTTGCTGATTCTGAGGAATTATCTGCATTATTTTTAAACAGGCAAATAAAACATTTGCCGTTGGTGTTAATTAAAGTATCTTGACTGTAGTTCACTTGTTCGTTGCTTGAATCACTCATTTTGCAGCAATTTTAAAAATAGTTTAAAATTTTTTAACAAATTTTAATGCATATTGAACCAAGTAAAATCAAAAAGTAATTGAATTTGGGTGAAGTAATGCAACCTTGGCGAAAAGTAAATGGCTGACATTACTTTTGAACATTACGCAAGAAAATAATTGTATTTTTCTCGATTCAATGTCATTGCTATCCTTCCAAGAAAAAATAGGTATTTTCGTTTCTTTGAATCAGCCATTCATCAGTTAAGCTTAAACTTTATACAATTTAACGATCCTTTCTGCGCTAAAAGTGTTTTACATTGTTTTTCTTGCCTTTCGTCAATTATTGCAGCAAAATGTTTGTCAATGATTTTGTAATTTTAAGCCTATTGTTAAAATGCCCAAGTCAAAATATCAGTTTAACCAATTAAAATGGAATACATGAAAAAATGTGAGAAGCCAAGAATAATGTTTTGCTATTTAATTATTCCAAACAATATTTTCGTTAGTCCAAGCCGATGTGGTCTTTTTCTTTAAGAACGATGGTAAAGGGTAATAGACCCCATGCAAAAATCCAGTTTAAAACTAGAATAATAACATTAAGCTTACTAATAAATTTGATCATGTACTAACCACAAAAACATTTAGATTATGCAGTGTTAAAAGTTCAATCGAACTCAACATTAACTACGCTTTTGAAATTATATTTTAATTGTTCAGCAAATGTAGTAAATACTGGTTAACATAAAAATTAAAATTCTAGATAGTTGAGACACCTTTGAATCATTCTCAAGCTATTGTTCTTCTATGAAACATATTTTTGTAAACGCACCAGCCAAAAAGACAAAAAACTTAATTATTGCTGAATCTGTTTTAATGAATTGAATAAAATTTCGGAAAATAAATGTTCTACAGCATGTTTTTCACGACAGGTGCTTTTCTAAACTTCAGTCTGTCAAGTGGAGTATAATTAAAGTCCAAATGTATGGATTCTCACCCTCCACGGCCATATTAACTGGAACAATCTGGATTTCAAGGCATGTCTTTACATAAAAAAGTAGTTTCGGACGTGTTTGGAAAGGTGCAAAAGGAGACTTATAGAATATTGCAGCTTTGCAAAACGCACTTTTTCTTAACATCGTTGGATTCAGAAAATGGTGACAAAAGATAATACTGATTTGGGCAAAGAAAATAAAGCAAATGATGGGGCCTGGGTTAAAATGAGTTTCCCTTGGATAGTCAGTCCCATTTGGGGATTTTAGTTGGGAAATCGAAGTAGTCATTACTACGATCATGAGACGGGCTACTACTGGGGTTTTGGCTGCAATAAAATAGACACCCGAGGGTTAATCAGGATATAATTGCCTAGGATGAAAATGGCAGAAGGGAGAGTAGGTTCGATATCATATAAGCAAGACCCTCCCCATGGCCTTTACAAATCAGCTTGGAGGTCTCCAGTTGTACGTCTGTGGATTCAGAGAGAAGCCACATTACTTATTTGAGGAATTGGTTAGTATTTACGACATGTTTATTTGGCTTTGGCTTGGAATATCCCTGGCCTGTTGTGTGGCGCTATCTCTTCAAAGATAAGAAAAAAGCATTCGATCTATCGCAGTCCAAAGGTCTTTGTCTCCTCCTCAATCTCAATCTCCTCTCAGGAGCTGAAATAATGCCGAAGGTATATTTAGGCTCATTAAATATGCAGACTATGCAAATGAGCTGATTTTGATTTTTAATTATTTGCCTTCAGAGACGGCGGAACGTCATTTTTTCAGGGGGGTATGAAGAAATTTAAAAAATTCTTACTAAATTTAAGCGATATTTTTTAACGGCGAACGACTCAAAACAAAGTTATAGAAGTAATATTTGCGGCCGTAGGTCGCCAGAAATTTTGCTTATTACATTAAATCAATACTGAATCAACAGCTAAAGTGCATTAATTGGGCTTAGATACTTTTTTATTTCAAATTAAAAGTCATTCTTTGCATCCATAACTTCTTTTACGTGCAAATTCGATCACGTTTTTCTTTAAAACTTTTAAATCTGAGGTCAACATGTATGATTTTAAATGATTTTCGGTACCGTAATTCTATAAATTTCAAAACGAATCACCGAAATAGGCGTGAAAACAAAAACAAAGTAAGCTGTTGCGGCCGCGAAAAAATTTAAGTACTGAAATAATAGTAAAAGCTAGCAATAAAATTGGTAATTTTTTATTTTTCTTCAAATTTCAGGGGGGTATGATATACCCCCATACCCCCCGTCTCCGCCGTCCATGTTTGCCTTATGCAGTTTATGCAATTAGATTTGAGGCCTGCAATCTGAATTGTCTGTTTGAGTATGTAGCATGCAGTTGTGCTAATAAGAACTTCAATGTATACACCTCAATTTCTCAAATTGCCCCATTTTCCTACAGGGAAAATCTGTGTTTGAAATAGTTTCCAATGACAATGATGATGATGAATGAGGTGAGGGTCAAATGGGATGTTCGTCTTGTTTGTTGCATAAAATGCAAGGAAAGGATTACAAGTCACCTGTTTAAAACAATTCATCTAGGATTTTTCAAGCTGTGTAACTGATTTTAAATGTGTGATTGATTACTCTCAACTTTGGCTATTTAGTTACGATTGGTTCAGTGATTAAAATACGGTTCGCGGTTGCCAGGCCACTACTGATTTAGAAAACAATAAACATTATTGTCTATTTTGGTGAATTGGATCTTGGAATTTAATTGGTAATTAGAGCACGGTAAGATCGTTAATACCGGATTTTTAATGACAGTTGTAGTTATTCGATGTAAGGAATAAGGTTGGAAAGCACTTAACAATTCAATCTCGTTAATTATTTATTTTTAACTA
>JAANSO010000593.1:0-27457 GCA_036507315.1 Lepidocyrtus fimetarius
AAGGAGGAATGCAGGAACGACTCAGGCTGTGGCTGCTGGGCCTTGCATAGCTAACATCCACCAGAAAATCAATTTTAGCATTGATGTGATGAACGATTGTACAGGAAATATCGAGTAAATGTCAGTTTGATATTTAATCCTGTAATGTATAAATTCAGGAATACATTACAAATGCATACAGATATGCAGTGAATAAACTGGATCAAAATGTTTCTCGATTTTTCGTGAAAGAATTTTTGCCAATGTTTATTAAATCCTATTTCATCTTGGTTGCCGCCACTTTTACTTATAACGAATTCTAGGTTGAGTAGCGGGAACCGGTTGCATTATTAAACCAGGTAGAAAATTCTAAAAAGTAAAATTTTGCTTGGCATTTGCTGCTCTTCTTTGAATTTTGTGCCTTGAGGCTAACCCGTTCACTTTTGACTGGGATTGAACGGTTAAAAACTGCTTGAGTGGTGTTTATCCATCTTTCAAACTGCTTTTGTTGCTGTTTCCTTGCAGTTTAAATGATAGAAGAAAGGATTTTGAATGATTTCAATCTGGCTACGGAGGCAGTAAATATTCACACCCGCAATGAATCCAAAAATGCACCTACCTAATTTCTGAATACTTCAATTAATTTCCCTTTTAGAAAATCAATCAATGAAAATAACATGTAAAAATCGTAGCTAAACTCAGATTTTTTGCTAATATAATTTAGTATCTAAAATGTGAAGGTTGACTGCCATCAAAAACATTTTATCCATTTTTGTCTATTTCTGCAATCTTAAAAGTACTTGTTTGGAAAATGACAGACATTTACTTTGTTAATAAATTGGTCGTTTTATTACAAAGCCGTGACACTCAATCGACTCAAGTTAAATTGTACGGAAGTGATGGTTTGCTTTTAGTTAATCGCAAAAAATATCACCAACAAGCTTTACAATCAACCCTATTTGTGAAATAATTTGGAGGAATTGATTGACAAAAAACTGCTAGTTTTTACAACGTTCGTCATTAACTATAACAATTTCTTTAATAAAATAGCTGGAATAAAATATTGGCTTGCCTTCATCATCACAGCAAGACAGAGGATGATTGTGATGATGAGGTTGAAGCAAAAGGAGTCCCCATTTTTATTTACGTTTTATAAACTTATATAAGTGAGTATTATACTACTCCACTCCCTTCCACTTTTTATTCTAACCACAGCAAAGTACACAACTTGTTGCTGTACAATGTTCGTCAGCAAGAGTATGATTTTGGAGAAATAAGTGTAGCCTACGGCAATTTATATTTTTCTTTTAAAAAATCTGTGTTATTCCCTACTTAGCCAGCCGTTCCGTAGACTTTGTTATTCCAACCCTATCCATACAAAAGTTACCTTTCATTACTTTTAAAACATTTACAGTATTACCGTTTTATTTCTCAGGTAAAAATCTTATCCATCCACCACAATTTAGATTTTTTTGATACAACCACAGCAACTTGTTCATTATCTCCATTGTGAAGATCATGGAAAAAAGATGAAGAATGGATGGAGTTGCAACTCTCTCAGCACGCAAAGTAAAGGATTCAGATTGAGGCTTCTATAAAAAATCTTGTAAAAAACCTGGTCTTGGTCAGCGTAGTAATAAGTATACCTTTGCCACTCTAGCGCGACCGTTATATACACCTTCATGTTTTGGAGACTGGCGTGGATATGTATTTGAGGAGGATAATGATGACGGGATTATTCTCATGGATGCATGACGATGATGGAATCAAATGGAGAATTGTTACGGAATACCTACTTAAGTACTGTTGTAAACTAAACCACTTCACTGGCATAAATAAATGACTATTATTTCACGCAACAAAATTTACAATCAAGCATTTCGGAGAGTTGTTTTATTCTTGGAAAATTCTTAATGCAAAATTTTTATAGATGGATGTAGATGCCATAGCTCACTGACGTATTTTAATACTAAACTTCAAACTACGTGGAAGATGTCTATTGTGTGGGTGATTCACGACTTCATCTCTTCAATTCTTAAATGGGATTCAATCTGATGATGCAACCTAATACATAACGTTTTTGAAAAGCTTGCCTGAGATACCCCCTTTTTCTTTCTACTTTTCTTCCCTCTCTCCTTTTAACTCTTCTTTTTTACTTCTACCTGCCTTTTTCATCCACCTTGCAAAAAATAATCCCAGATTGTCTCTTTATTTCAAATGACGACAATAATTTAGAGTTTGGAAAAGGGATACGGGAGAATGATGCTGTACAGGTACTCTTAATAAGCTACGTTATGTATAACGTAATATTAACTCTTGTAGTTTTTAAAGGATTGCAGTTTGGAGCATTATTAAGCAAACCAGTAAAATATTTTTTTCACATTGAATTCCCACATGAGAATATTTTCAAAAGAAAACTCATTTTGTTAAATGAACGGGTTAAAAATTCAGATAAAACAATGTAAAAGGAAGCTTTTAAAACTAGCAAAATAAGTTATCCAAGAAAACTATGGTCATTAGCAAAGAAGATGTAAAAAATTGCTTTATGTAGAAAATGACTCTTCTTTTTTAAACTGCCAATAGTTTTACAACTTCATAAAGCTGAACAGCGTGGTATTTTGGTTTTGAAAATGAATGAATGAGACAAAGTAACACGTTATTACTACTTCTTACAAGGTAAGGATCTTGTTTTACGTGGAATTCATTAGTAGCTTGTGCAAGTTAGGTGACATTGGGGAAACAGGAAAATTTTAACCTGCATAATGGACCTGTGCTCTTTCAGATCATATCAAATATCAATTTCATTTAAAAAATAGCAAACTTCCGTGCTATTGTAGACTGAATAAATATTTTAAAAAGCCCTGGATTTGTTCTTTTAGAAATATCGCATTGTATTTTTAGTATTATACACAGAGCTCATTCATAAACGGCTCACAAAAGTAAAGATTACAAGAGATAGGTCCGGCAGTAAATTCTCACGGATGAAAGTCTGAAGGGGGGAGCACCTGCGCAGATTTCATGCACTCTTGATAAAAACCAATCGTGTAATAAAGATAATCCTTATTCATCTCAGGATAAAAAAGAGAGTTCTTTCCTGCTCCAGGTAAAATTACATTAAACCTTTTGTATACCGTTTCCTTTACAGTGTGCTCTCCCATGTGAAATTATTTCATTTCTGATGAAATGTCTTGGGTGGGTGGTATTTATTCAACCATTTCGTTTTCAAGATAAATTAGAACGGGAAAGACGAAATAGGATGCTAAATCTTTGAATGAACTGGAACAAAATCATGTAATTTGAGAAGAGACAAAAAACTTTGTACAAATAAGATGCAACTGGAACAAAACCCGATCAAGTTGTTCACTCTAATAGGATCGAAAAAATAAAGAGACTTGATGAGAATGCAGCTGGTCCTTGAGATTATTTTTTATTTACTCAATGATGTTGCTATTATTCAATGTTTACGCAATAAAGAGGTTTCTCTGTAATAGGAAATCATTCATCTCAAAGATCAATCAACAAAAGAAAGGATATATGTACATATAATGACGAGCGGAAATGTTAACGCGAATAATTAAACTTGGCAGGGCAACCAAAATACCTGCAGCTTCTACTTTAAATTGTTAAAAAGCGTATAAGTGGTTGTAATTATTAAAATCGTTTCTTACCTCGATGGACAACTAATGATAGAGGCTCATCAGAACTATCCTGATCCAAATCAATTTCCTCTCGCCTAGCTTTACTAATATCCAGTGAGTCTAACCGCCTCGGTTTTATTAATTTCTTGATGTAATCGTCTGTGTATCTATGCGCCGTTTGAAGAGAGGAGGGTGACAGAGATTTACAGCCAGATTGGCTATTATTATTTCCAGTCTCGATGTCATCGTCCAAATCTCCTCCAGGCCGTTTTGTGGTTTCCAACAGCCGTTGTTGCTGTTGAAGCAACCGATTCTTAATCAAAAAGATTTTCGGCATTTTGACTCCGTTTCACTGTTTTACAGATTTCCAGAGAACTAAAAAGACTTTTCAGTCTTTTAATTGCACTTTTTCTTCACTATGTTGTTAGCGTGGCGGGAACTCCAGTTTTTTTAAAGTTTTTATAAAATCACTTTCATAGCGTCCCAGCAAGAAATGCTGAATCTGAAAATATTTCCATTTTCCAAGATTGAGTTCCTTAACTAAAGTCAATCCTCTTCTTGCCTGTCACACAAAACCAAAAAACTTATTCCCTCTTCTCACTTTACAAAAACAGATGAAAATTATTTCCACAAAGTCCCATGACACAACTACCCTAGCACTTCTTAAATTTACTGTTTTTGACAATGATCACATACAAAGTAACTAATTTTCTATCCTAGCTTTAAATATTGTTTCACATGCTTTGAGATTGTCAACAAAGTCCAACTTTAGTATTAAACTGGAAGAGTGTTTTGAGTAGGTTTGATAATAACTTTTGATTGTACTCCATTTAAGGAAAAACGATAGGAACAAAAAACGTTAGGAAAGCGAAGCTAGCACATACGCCGAACGTCTTTTCTCTTCGCAGGTTTCTATGTTTCTGTGTGAGAAAACGGTTCTAACCAGAAGGTAGCTGAAGTTGATTCTGCTCATCATCATCAATAACAACAACAATCTCCATCCATCCCTCTCGTTGATTCCTCCTACTACTCTTACTCCTTTTTAAAACAAAACTTACAGGGTTTACATGCTTAATACAAGTGCAGACGGTCCAAGTAGACATATATATGCGATAATCACAAAGCTTGATGTTTCAGCCGAACCAGTTAAGCAATAGCAGGACCAGTACCAGTACCAACAAGAGCCAGAATCTACCTTATCATGAACCTGATCATCATCATCATCACATAACCAACACCATCCGTTGTCATTCTCTTAATACCTTTTCCCTTCCAACCAGAACCTATACAACTAATCCTGTTTCCTTTTTCTTAAAAATCTACCCTTCTTTTTCTCTGGTTATTAACAAGAGATTTCTATTTCAAGGAAGACATGCTCATGTGATTTGAAAAGCACTTAAATTACTACCCGTTCGTGAAAGAGAGAGCAACTATTCATATTTTTGAAGGGAGATGGAATGCGGTGATTTTACTCTTTCGCTCTCTTTTCTGCTTATCAAAATGCATGCATAATATTATTACTTCATCAAGTTATGCAACGGCTATAGAAATGTAATAATTTTTACAATTATAATTCCATATCGTTTTCCCATAAGAATACAATCCAATTGCAATATTTCTGGTTAAATTTGATTTCAGTATTAATTAGGTTGAGAAGTAAAAGTGGACCAGAAACATTAAAACGCAACAGTCCATTCTTTCCTCCAGTGGAGTTGTATATTACGCCAATACTCTATAGACGCAGTAATAACAGTGTTGGTAGTAACGTATGGAAGCTGTCATAGCCGTAGTTGTAGTAGGACACGGGAGTATGATTGTATGACTGGATTTTGTGAGAGCTACTTCGTCTCTTGGGATTATAAAAGACGCTATGTGTATTTTGAACATTGTTATGTCAGCTAAAGGTATGTGATTGTTGCTTTCCCCTATAATATTATGCACATGAAGGAGCAAGGATGATGAAGTAGAAAACGGTGGTGGTAGTATCATTGTTATTATGCATAGGGTTGATGATGGTTGTGGGTGAAATTATGTTTCGTGTATAAATTCGCCTACAGAAACTGCTTTAAAACCCATTTTTAGCTTCTACTTGTTGAATAAAAAGCAACACTGCTTTTTAACTCCGGTTGAAAATGTGCATGTGTGTTTCTGTATAGATACTGCTATTCCGTCCACTGCCAAGGATGATATGAAAACAGGTAGGAATTCATTGCCAAGGCTGCTAACAGTTAGTTCTCTTTCTCTGTGATTATTTTTTATATCAAATTTTACATCTCCCACGTTATAATGGTTTTGGACAAAAAATATTTTGTTTGTTTAAAGCAGTTTACTCTTCGCGTTTCATGTGAATTCATGTATGTAAAACTTCAAATGTTTCCTCGTAACAATGAAGTAATAAGTAATGCCAGGTGAAGAATTTTGATGAGACAGGAGATGTATACATCCTAAATATTATATTTAAATAGCAGAATAACAGACATGTTGTTTATGCAGGTTTCATAAATCATCAATGAAATATCCAGTAATATTTTAAGGATAAACTTTGCATTTCATCAAACTCTCTGACTTATATAATACGTATTACATTAATTAGTAATTCTGAGATATAAAAGACCCTTTTAATAATTTATCAGTTGCAATTTTGAAACATTCAAAAGTCTACATAGATACAACTTCCGTGAGAGATAAGCAAATGAGACTGATAAATAATATTTATCATATTATGATGATATGGCATTGCTCTAGATATGAAAATGTGAGCGAATTTTGTTTACCTATGTTATTTGTAAAGTATGTACTAGTTCATTTTCATATTTAACCCAATCCTAGTATTAGATTAAATTTTAAAAACCGTCGTCTCTCCTGTTTATAAAGTTTTACAGTGTTTCTTTTTGTACTTTCGCCGTGCGACTTTATTTGAAAAGGTTAATATTTTGTAGGCACCTAATAATAAAAAAATTTATTGAAGTACATATAAATATGGTCGAGTTTAAAGTAGTAGTGGAGTACGTTAAGGATTAAAAGTTATTTTCCCTAAAACAGGAACAGGTACTATTCAACTCGTATAAAATAATAAACCTTTGTCTGATGATAATGCTGAGGATGACTTTATGAAAGGGCAGCAATTTCTGTCGAAACCTTTATTGATAGACCCTTTTTTCTTTTGTAAAAAATCAACCCAAACTTTTGAACTCTGCATTTGACAGAATTGTTTTTGCTCCAGCTTTTTCGAATTTTCAAGCAGTTTATTATTTTGAGGAGAAAATCTCATTTTTTAAAAATGTTATTGTACTGTTACTTTTATTTATTAATGGTAATTTAATAATGGATTAATCACTGTTCAAAATACGATAATTACTGTACAAATGTGCAAGACTCTATGGATTAAACATATAAACATTAAGTTTGGTAGGAGATGAAAAAAGTCCCAAATCAACATCCCAAATTAACTTATTTTTTTACAAGTTTAAAAAGATAGTCACATTTAAAACTTCTAGAAAAGGCTTACATTTTCCCGTAACTTTGCTTTTTACTGTTGAGTCATAAAATGCGTAATAAAATACTGCTGCTGTATAATTACTTCAACGGTCAATTGTTAAAGTTCCAATGATGACAATATCCTAAAAAGATAATTACAGATAAGTAGATGCTGAAAGCGGGTAAAACTGCAGCAACTAGTTTAAAATTGCTGCTTAATCGGGGAATTCTATTTGAAATTATTATTTGCGATATTCTATTCATAAAAAGCAACACACTAACATTATTCTTGTTAACATTAAAATAGCTTTTAAAGTTTTTTTACTTCTTTTGTAATTTAGTACTTACACCAGCAAACAAGAAGAATTGTGAAAAAATCTGCATTTCCTGGTATGCCCTTACAACTTCCTCTTCACGGTAAAGTGCACTCACTCTATCTTCCATCGCATAGCTATATTATGAGCTAAAAATCTAACTGTGCTTGGGTTTATTACACGAGTCGAGCTTAGTTTGGGAAGAAGATGATGATCATGATGGTAAAAAACGGAAGAAGGGAGGAACAGCGCACACGTAAAAACGCAACCAACCATTGGTTTATAAGCACTGCGCAATATTTGGTATTGTTAAAGGGAGCATCGTCATTTGGTAATTCTTTTTACATGTGAAGGTGGAGAGAAAATAGAGGATCCGAGGAGATCCATTCTTTGGGGCTCGTAGCAATGGTTTTCATAATCTAGGTGCTGGCAATAGTTCTCCTTGCCTGGTTTTAAAAGATAGAGGGTAGGTTTTCTCCTACAAGGGTTTCTATACGTAACTTACCGATTTTGAATTATAAAATTTAGCGTTATGTAATTTTTAATTATGTTATTTAAGAATAATTTACTTTCAAAAAGTCAAGTTCAGAAAGTTAAAGTCGCATGTTAAGAAGTCATAATTGAATATTTGATAAGATTATGAAATAATAGGCTTTAGAGCAATTGTCCTTTGGTTAATGCCTTAGAAAACTCAAATGCTGGCAACCCTCAGGAATCAGTTATTTAATGCACGCAATCAAAACTACGAGAGAAATGGGGAATTTTCCCAGGAGAAACTTTTAAATTTTACCTGTAAGAATGGAAAAATCGGGAAAATATTTTGATTCCATTTAATTATTTGCATAAAAATGGTGGTGAACGACTTTATATAACCTCAAAGATGTTCTTCATGAACGCAAACTGAAATTATAAAAGGGCTATTCACAAAAGCAGATTTTTCAGCAAATTTTAGAATTATTACGAAAATTTATAATACGTATAACGTTTGATTCTATCTATAAAAAATCTATCTATAACGTTTGATTTCTCCAAGATTCGATATGTCAAAACACCGATTGCTGAAAAGGTCAGTGTGATGAATCTACAAGAAATAAACTTATAAAAACATCACTGCTATTTATCATATTACATGTGTAAAAATTAATTGCTTATGTATATTTATAAGTTGTTACGAAAAATAAAATAAAATTTGCTCTCGATTTAAGTGTTCCTGGGGTAATAAACCTCCAAATAATTAACTAGACTAATAGTAAAGCTATTATTCACAACGAAATTGCGAACATAATACAAAAGATCGTAAAACTTAAAAAGATTCCAACCGCATAGTTTTAAAATGCTTGTACCAAATAGAAAGCAATTTACAAACAAACGTAAATAGGGCTGAGTGCTCCGTCAGTTGGCGTTAATAGGAAGGAGGAAAAGGCACAGCAAACTTCTGTTCCTCTCGCCACGACTTTTTTGAGGAGTCCGGCTGAGTCATTATTATAAACCTCGAATGTACTAACTTTGATTGTATTGTATTAGGTCCTTCCTCTCTGAATTTGCAGTCACTGACTGACAAAATGAATTCACTCTGTCAAAATATTGCATTGTGTAATGCTATATAATCTCACACATTCTTCAACCCTACTTCAAACGATGTTGTAATCTTTTGTTACAGCAACAATAATGTATAACAATGGTCATCCAAATCATCATTATCACCTGAAATCACAATTCGCATCGAATTGCCGTGAAACCATTTTTTATTAACCGAGACAGCTACACAAGCACTGTGAGTGTGAGGGAAAATCCCTGCTTTGTAGATTTAAAAACTAATTTTATGCTTTTAAATATGTCTGAAACATAATTAGCGAAGAGCGTTCTTCGTAACTTTTGAAGCCAAGCATTTAATACGAGTTCATTTACATAGACTAACAAAGCAAACGCAACCTTAAGTTGGGAATTAGTTTATAAAGGGAGTTGGAAATTATTTAAGATTGTTCCAAGCAAAACATGCTGCATTTTCACCCTTTCTCCAGTTATGAAATTTCATTTTTTTATTGTTAATAATTTACTCCTTCATAATCCTAATTATGAATCATCGTTTTTAATTACATCATTATAAATATCATCATATAATTTGTAAAATTACAAAACAAGAATCTATTAAAAACTACCAAAAATTTTGTGATTTCGTAAAGGTACGTTTGATAAAATGTAAAACAGTAAAAAGCATAATCTGGGTGAGTTTCATACAGCGGTAATGATGAGCATATCGTGCTTTCGCATCGGAGAATGGACTGAATGGAGAACAATAACAAAACTCGTGTTCAATTATATTTTCACAGAAGGTCATTGGCATGCTATTGCTTTATACGATATTATACAAGATAAATGATCGTGTTGATAACTGATGATCACGGTGTTGATGAATGTGTGCACATTGGATTTAATATTTTGGATTTCTTGAAAAAAGGAAACAAAAGTTATTTTATGAAGTAGGTAAAAAAACTTCATCTGTTGTGGTTGTGTTCGCATCATTGCAATCATCTTGCATAATTTTCTTTATGAAACACCATTAGAGTCCTGCTGCATGATTGCCAGAGAAAGCTGGTATGATTAACAAGCAAGTAAAGAATGCGAAAGACAGAGAGGAGTTGCACAAGCGTGAATAATCAGGAAAAGATTGAATATTTTTTTGCCAGCAAAATAAAAGAGCTTTTTGCAATTACATCCGCATGTAGTTGAAAGGAGGAGGGGAAAGAAGCGCATAAAATAGCATTTGAAAAAAGCTTATGTAATAGTATTCTCCTCGTCCAATCTCATTTGCCATTTTCTTTCTGTGCAGCGCTGTTTTTGGCCTTATTTTTTGGCTTTGTAAAGGTCTATTCTCCCTTTTATCGTTTATCTTTGCCAAGGGATGAACATCGTTGAATTCGAGCATGTCATCCTGTGAGAAAAAGCAGAAAGTAACTTTTTGGCTTGTTGCTAATGTAGTTGTTAATGCTTTCATTAATGACTAGGAAGAAGGTAGGGATGAGCGGATGAAAGAAGGCTTTCTGCTTCGATGAAAAGTTCCGTTATTTCTATTTTTTACTTTTGTTTGCAACTCGCTTTTGCAAACACGTACGCTCCTTATAAACGATAAAAATGTTGAACGAGAACAAAAATGTTATGAGAATACTAGAGTCTAAAACATTGGCAAAAATTTACATACGATTTTAATCCATTTTTTATCCTAGAAATTGCTGACCATGAAAAATAAGCACCTAGCTAGGCACTTACTGATGAAGCTCATTGCGCAGATCATCATAGCAATTTTATATAGATCTAGCCAAAAAAAATAAACATAATATTTTGGCACTCGTTCTTTTATATAATTCTCAATCTACCTGTTATTCTAGTAATGATTACATAGAGAAAAAAGAAAGCAACTAATTTGATTTTCCTTTCATTACCAAGTTTTATAAACAATTAGTTGCATTATACAATCTCTCTTTCACTTCGTGCTCCGTTATATGGGGAAAGAAGCATCCAGAAAGTAAACGTATTTTACGGTTCTTCTTGCAAGTAATCCACCTTGATTTTTCTTTCATTCCCCTATATAAAAATCCTGTTTAACAACAAAACATGTTTTTTCTTTCTTCTCACTTAGAAATAGCTTGATTGAACATCAAAAGTACAACTGCAAAGTATTGCATAATATAGTCTTTAGCTAGAAAATTTTTCTGAGAACAAGTTATACAGGTTCATTTGTGTTGTCATCCTTGTTTTTGTAAATTATATACCGAGTCCAATGTTTCCTGTATTGAATAAAAATATTATGATTAGAAAAATAAAGTCCTTAATAGACGTTTACTTAGCGATCACTATTTCATGTGTAATTTTTTAAACTTGAACCAATCAAGTTGATCGTTTTTCCTTCTTTTTTCATTTCAATGTTGAGGCCGATGTTAGTGATAGTGAAAAGTAAAAAATACAAGTTTTAGAATAAATACGCAGATAGAATCGTGTAAATAATGTATTGTTTTCATCAAAGTAACTTTGAAATGTAAAGTGCTTTTTTCATTATCTAAGATAGATTAGTAGCAATCATAGGTATATCCATGTTAAGTCAGAGCCCACAGTTGGCTGGCGTCCGTAAAGGTCCCTGTTTTTACATTAAAAATTGCAAGTTGAGCTTTAAAAGCAAAACTGTGTATGAAATAATTCCAAAAAGGATAAATATTATGCTATGGAGGTGTATCTGAGAAGGGAAAAAGAATCACATTCCGACATCATGTTCTCCATACAGTAACTATGATCATGATATTCAAAAGTTTTTGCATTAACATCATCACGTCTGCTTGCCAAGTAAAGAAAAACTTTTTATGCATTCGTCCAGTTAGAATACAATGTTTTGATAAATAAGAATCTAATAAAAATGGGAAAGCATTTTTTCTTTACAAATATTACTGTTGCTTGTCCCATTATCCTAACTAGGATACGTTGATGGTGGTGGTGAGGAGAGAAAACTAATGGATCAGGTTCTCTGATTGTTAAGCATTCTGAAATATCATTGTTGGCGAGTGGGCTTTTACAATGTTTTTGACTAGGGGAGGCCGATGATTTCTATAAATGGGCAAATACATCTACGAGTCTGAATTGGAGTCCAAGATTGCTCTAAGGCGTAAAGTACCTGTGCTGTCTAAGTAATTAAACTTTCAAACACAATCTTTTCAAAACAAAACCTGATACTATCATCCTAGCTTATTGAAAACTATTTCCGGAAATAATTAATAAAAATAATTTATGAATACCAAATATAGCTATTAAATGTAATTGTATGTTTCGGAGAAATAACGCGGCAAATAAAATGCTTTTAATTCACTTTCTGTAATAAAATTTTGCGTTTCTTGTACTTCAATGAAATCTTAAATCCTGATATTTTCTTTGTTCATGCTTAATAGATGAAGAGCTCTTAATACTGCTACCTTTCAAAATATACGAACCAAACGGGACCTACAGTCGCTTTGTTTGTTAAATGTTCTCATATTCTCTTCGGTTTTACTTTTAAATGTTGCAAGTCTTTGTTTCAAATGGTTGCCCAATACCTTTGAAATAGTTATTTAAAAATTCCGAGTATCAAAATTTATGAAACATTTCATTGAAAGATGTTTTTACTTTTTAAAGTTTTATTCTATTTGGAGCATTTGCGATTTGCCCATGCAATCAAGCTTAATCATCATCCATAACATTCTCGGTGCTCATTCTCGTCATAGCAATAATAAGAAATGTTATGACGAAAATACATGAACAACTTTAATAAAATAATGATTATAATCTAATTGGAAAGAGCAATGGAAGGAACTTTGCCAGTATTTTCATAAAACACGGAATAAAATGAATTGCATTAATAATGAATGAATCTTGTTCTTTTCCTCCCAGTTCACTTTTCCCTATAATGCCTCCCAGCATCTTTTGGCAAACAATTCTTGAAGCTTGTCACGATAGGATGAACAAGATGAAGATAATAATAAACATGATGAACCGCTAATGAACTTCCTGAATTTTTTCCCTATTTTCAACCCCTATTCATCCATTGTTAAATACATACAGCCACTTTATTAAAAACTTTAAAGTGTTTCAATGTGAATGTACTTTGAATACTTTGGGAAAATCAAAAGTGGAATTATGTAACATTACGCTAGGTATTCAATGTCAAATAGTATTGTGCTCATGAAGCGCTGTGAGAGTGAAACGCTTGAATTCGTAGTACGAATTTCGTAAGATACTGTACAAAGTTTGAAAGCAACAGGATACCTTCATTATGTCATTTCTCTACCTATATTGTGAAAAAAGCTGAGATTTTCTTGACAGAAATGTCTTGGAAATCAGTTCATTCTAAAATCAATTGTTTCAAAACAATTGTTACATTTTTTGTCACTGTTACCCCTTCGACGAATTTGAAAACATTATTTTGGTTAACCTTTTCTACACAAATTTTTTTAGTAATTGTACAGAAAGGGACAAAAGATAGTAAACCTGTGCAGATGACATTTTTACTTAAGTATGCTCTAAACAATGTATTTCATTCCACAAACTAAATTGGTTTTTAACATACAACACAAAGGATACGAACACATGTGCCAAACCAGACGTTTTATAGGAAACAGTAGGTATTTCAAATCCTTATTGGTGACAAAACTAAAGATCTGAAAGTGAGGGAGTCAGTGTCTTTTATTGCCCTTCTATATAGTTTTGATTTGAACCCTTCTTTTATTGTTCTATGGCAGACCCTTACGTGTCAAAACTTTTATTGTTCTACATCCTTTTTCCCTTTTTACTGTAATTCCAGTTAGTTGAAGGTGCTGTGCATTATCTTTTGTAATGCTAAGAAAAATTCAAGTTTTTTCTTTTATAGGTACAAATGTATGACAAAATAATATTTTTACGCGGTATGGCTAGCAGTGTTACAGTAAAAAATACACAAAAAACAGTGTTAGGTCAGCAGAATCGTCGTTTTTTACAATTTAAAAAAACGGAATGCATCTTTTTCAATTGTACCTTCTTGCATTTTATAATTATTGCATCTTTTTACAACTTTATTATTTTCAAAACCTTAAAAGTCTTTGAACAACAGATAATTTAACTCATCGTAAATAAAAATCCAAATACTATTTCTCTTGCCGAAAATGTCTCCCAACTTTTTAATGGTTAAAAATAAGCTGTAAATACATCAGTTCTTGTTTGCTTTTTCATTTTCCTTGAAAATGAAAGGAAAATGGTACAGCAACAATGTTGAATGTGTAGCAGGAACTTGTTTTTTATAAAAGCTCATATAACCACACGTACCAAACTATTGGTATTAGTACACAATTCAAACCCTTGCTGGTAAAGGGAAAGGGGAAAGTAACTCATCAACAATAACAACAATGAGCAACGTTAGGTTCACCTTGAAATGTTGAATTATTACGTAAAAGGGGAAATTACCCATAGGCTATTGAAAACAAGCAAGAACTTAAAGTAAAAGTTGCATAAGTTGAAAGGGACTTGCAGCGAATAATGTGGACTACCTACACCAAACCCCATAAGAATATACACATCTTTATTTAATAGCAATTGTGAGAGAATTTAAAAAATCAGAGACGTGGACAGGGTCAGTACCACGATGGCAAAACCAGTAGCAGACTAGTCAGTCTTGATTACTCGACAAAAGAAAGAGAGGAATCTTGAGAAAGTACAGTTATTCTTTTTGCATGGTTTGATTACGTAGCTACTACTTCGTTGGTTTTGCATTTGATTAAAAAACTAAATATATTATTGAAGTACAGAGCACGCAAGACCGATTCATTTAACGTCATAAAGGGCTTGATAGTCTTCTTAATTAACTTGTGCATAACAAACGTATTTTCTCAGGGAGTTTTAAGTGGTTTTGGTATGCATCGAAAGTTCCACACTAAACTGGTGTAACGTTTTTCAGAGAAACGCCATATGAAAGGACGTTGACATTTTCCAATAATGAGTAGCTAATTTTATGGAATCGCCTTAAAGTTATTTTTGGACAGGTTGTTCCTTAACACTTAAATGATGAAATCTCACCCAATTCTGTTTCATTGAACTTATCATTTCTTTGCCTTTTAAATGACATTATTTCAGGGGAATTTCTCAGGATTATTTCCAGTATCTTTTGAAAAATTCTCCGTATATAAATGATTCTGTAAAGGATCATGAACCATGAATGACAGCCTTTATTGTATTCTGATTGGGTAGTAATACATTAAAATATTATTTGACATATTAGTTGTTGGAAAGGGCAATGAAATCTAAAAAGAATTCTGAGAATATTGACCTTTCTAATCTTAATGTACACAGCTATTTTGTTAAAGTTAAAAATAATTTAACCCTTTCTTATAAAACACGTAGTAGAAAGCTGGTGTGCGTGAGCATTAGCATGGTGTACTTTATGATTGGATAAATCCACATTTTGTAAATCTTTCATTTAATAAAGTCTATTTACGAGGGGAGGACATTAACCAAAGAAAATGCTAGATTAATTTATTTTAGATGCGACACAAATTAAAGGTTTTTACTAAGGAAATCATTTAAACATGATCAATTTACAAAATATAATTTAATAAGATTGCTTAGTGGAAGTTTGTTAATGGCGCCTCCCCAATTCAATAATTCTACAATTATCTACTTCTTTGGTTCTAATATTCTATGAATACGTCCCAAAACATGGAAGGAAACTGATTAAACTCGCCAAGATGAGAATATTATTGTCTCCATAGGCTTAATCATCCGAGCCAATAAAATTTAGAAAGGATAGAAACCCAATGGAAAAAGGGTCCAAGGTCGATGCACTTTCATAGCTTCCTCATAACAATATAATCAATTGTAGAGACTTTCCAGTTGTAAAATCAATACCGTGTTCTGAACCTTTGAAAATAAGGCAAATGAAGGGACGAAGGAAAGATCCTTTCCTTATCACGCTAGTTTTCACTTTTTTATTTTATTTCATCATAATTCATAAGCACTACTGAACTACAACTTACTTATTCAGTAGATTTGTGTTTACGAACATTTAGTATTTTTGATGTTTCAAACTAATTCTGCATGATTTCTCTTATCGCGTATTTCTAATGTCACTAATAGGATATTTATTTTAAATAATATGAAGTATCTTTGCACAAGGAGCGTTTTTCATACAAAGTAATAAAATTGAAAACTAAAAAATGTCCCTTAGCTTTGACCTGATTACACATACAAAAGTCATAATATTTATGATTTTAATAATACTGCACTGGGTTCATTTTTTAGGGTTTGGATGAGAAAACGAGGACAGTTTTTCATTTTTAACAGGGTATGCTTCGGACAATGTTTTATTGAAGTGTCGACATAAAAATATGAATAGCAATTGTAAATGGGTCGGTATCAAGTCTTCTTCATTCTTCTTAACAAAAATGGAACAAATAATAATGATACAGATTAGAGACGAAGGGATGCACGTTTTAAAATGATTAAAAACGCGGACCAGTAAAATATACAGAAGGTTTATGATTATGAATATCATACACAAAGAAAAAATGAATGGGAACATTCATCTGCAATATCACGTATCATTCATTTGTATGGATTTCTGGATAAAACCGTTTCAACCTTTGTTGCACCAGGAAGTTCAACCTTATATCTGCTAAAATATGAATCTGATCTGCCTGCTTTGAACTGTTTTCTAATTTATAAATTAGCCCCTTTCCATCACATTTTACTACTTCGAAGCTGATTCTATCTGGTTTAAAAGTTATTCAAAGTCTTTAAAATTATCAAATAACAATTTGTTACACACTGAAGTTTGTCAGAATACAACAATCGTTTGAAACTAATGTCATTGAAATTACAGTTAGTTTAAAATTAGCACATTATATTTACGGGCTGAAAACTTCTTCCTATATAGAAATCATGAATGACTAACAAAATTCACGTAACAAGCTTACCGTTTGTAAGAAATTAGCACAAGCCATTTCTGCGTCTTTTTTACGATCATAATGCTACAAAAGGTAATGATTGCCAGCTCATCCGGATTATCATATTATCGTTTAGGATTTATTTTAAACTTGTGAAAGATGACTTAATGGCTAAGTTTTATTTAACGACGATGACGAATATTTTCAAAAGGTTAGTGTTCATTTTAGCAAGTAATCAGTTCTTCAGTTGTAATATTTACCTAGATTCATGATACCATTTTGTAGCGCATAACTAACGATAATTTGGTGTGAATTCAATTCGAAAAAACGTTCATCGATTAAAGGTGACCAGGTGAGACTAATTTTTTAAAAACGCTAAAAGTGATGATGACATTTAGTACACATAACAAGCTATTTATGCATAATGACCTTAAACTTACACTCGTGGAAGTATCATCTCGATTATGCTTAAAAGTCATTATAAACTATCATTACGAGCAGAAGTCCAACGTTTTTTACTACAGACGAAAAAGAACATAAAAACATCGTTTTGAGTAGGTGACGCGTGAAGTGAGGGAGAAAGATGGACCGAGTGAAAGAAAATGAAGGAATAACGGAACATTTTTCCATTAGTGGCATTCTCATGACACAAATAAAGTGGAAAACATTTTTCACGGGTGAATAATAAAAAGCTATTTGTGAATTGACACTGACGTGAGTACGGATTTTGCTCGTTCAAAAGCACATCAACGCAGCTTGATGAGATTCAGAAAGTAGTTTATAGTTGCTGATTTTATTAATTTTTCATGACTCGGATTGGCCATATCGCTATTTTCTCAATTAAGTAATAATAATATGGATGGAGCAATGGGACATGCGGTAACATGCGATAATGAAATATTTTTTTACAAAAGCAAACGTCCGTAAATGAAAAGTACTTTATAATGTTAAGGAAGTATTAATTTGATTTATAAAGCTGCAAAAATGTGCAGCTTTACAGTTGACCTTAAATGACATCAAAAGTTAATTCCAATCTAATTAGTATTTAGTGTTGGTACTACTTACCAAAACAATACTATTTACCATCATGATAATCATCACGTATCCATGGTCCTGCTTCTTTCAAGCAGTGGAGCAATCAGAGAATGTACTTTGTACTGTGCTAACTGCGAAACCGCCAGGTAAAATTCACCGTACCCGGCCGTTGACCCTTTCGTTTTCATCCCAACGTAATAGTAATAATAATAAGATAGGATTCGCATTCAAAAATATTATCTTCTCGTTCCCAGCAATTCATGTTTTTTCCTGCCTCTCGTCGCCGGTCTGTGTGCTATTTAGTCGATATCAATGCATTTCACCAAACTGTACAGCATTAATCGCAACTCATCGCTGATAGTAGCAAAAGCATCATGATCTTGTGAAATAACAACAGTGAAAGGATTGAAGGTTGATATCTAAAAGTATGCTGAAGCGATTTTGTTACGGCTGTGCTCATCATCATCAAAATTACTACAACTACAGCTTTGTAAGACAATAACAAAATGCTAGGTTTTTGCTACGACGCAAACTTATCTACTTTTATCGTCTATCCGGTCGACGTTTCACCGTCAGTTCCTTTTTCCTTTCGCGTACCCATCATCTATTTTTCTACGTGTGCTTTCTCATTTTTACTTTGAACAAAATAATAATAGTGCTTTCAAAGGCTCCCTAATAACATTCAAAGGAATTGCATTCTGAAAAAATAGAGACGAGTGAACAACATCGAAAGTACCTGAGCTTGCGTTGAAAAGGCCTAGACGTAACCACTGTTAAAAGTATTATATAAAAAGAATGATAGAAAGGAAAGCAGGTAGAAAATGGGTATTCGTAATATGTTAAAAGCTGTTTGACTTCCTGGTTGTTTCAAACATTCTCATAATGCGGAAGAGAGTACCGTTCCACCTTCTTTTTACCTTTCAGTGGGTACTCAACCGAGAAATGATCTAAAAAGTAAAAAGTAAATTCAAAAACTGAAAGTTTAAAATAGCTTTTTGTAAACTAAAAAGCTTTCTTCGTAAATTTACTATTAACTGATGCAATTAAGATCTAATCAAATGTTTCTAAAAGAATCTTAGTTTATACTCAATGCAACCAGCAATGCAAGAATATTGGAAATTATTAAAATTGATGTTTTATACTCATTATGCAATTGTTACCATTGGCTAAAAATGATTTTGGGCAAATAATCAATTTGATTGTTTTAATATTTATATGCCATGTTGTATTTAGGTACAAACATTAATTTTGGCCAATAATGCATCTCTACTATGCAATATTTAAAACAAATTACATAATGGAAAACTGTACCCAATTGACTTATTCGGGAAAGTGAATTAAGTAAGCGTTCCCTTTTAGGCAAGTTTGTCATGTTAGATTCAAATACCTAGGAGAATTTTTCGTTTAGTCGGATATCATGTATGCATTCATACCCTTTAACTTTTTGCCTGAATCAACGAAATCTCCTTCAAGTATCCATCTATCCAAAGGATTATAAACTGAAGCAACGGACCTATCTCTGCACCTTTCACGGTGGAGCAATTCTAAAAAAGATGACTCTCGTAGTTGTGCTGAATAAGTTTCACATGATAGCGTTTTTAGAATACAACAAATGTGAAAGCAGAATATTTCAGTAAACCTTTTCCTTTCGTTTTTAAAATATCATATTAAAGTTTGAAAATAATGTTCTAGAAAGGCACTTCTTCACTCCAGTTTTAAGGACTTGTGGTATTAGACACAGTTGAAACTTTTGTACTATTTCAGTTTCATTTGTGCTTGTAAGGATTTTCGTTTTCTGATTTCTGAAGTTAGCAGTATTGTGATTCAAGTCAAGTAGATAATAGATAATTCAATCTTTTGCATTAATTTTTTGTATATGAAGGGATAAGTTATCCCGGATAACTTTATTTTAGCAACGTAAACTATCAAAAATGAGATTCATGAGTCATTAAGCTTGAAACTAAATAGTGGCAGATATAAGCTAGTAATTTAGTATAGAAATCTAATTTATAATGACATTATTGTATATCGATATAAATAAAGAACATAATTAGCAATTGGTTTGTGTCTTTTACCATCGTTTAAAGTCCTTGTAGGAGTGGTGTTTGGGAAATGACTGAAATTCTTTAAAATATACAGCACATGCTCGTTACACTTTATTAACTCGGAGTTTATTTTATCTCAATGAATATCCCATCATCCTCGCCAAAGTGATTGTTGTTCATTCATACATGGATTTTAGTTTCATGCTCCATTTTGCCTTAGCACTTTTATATCACTATATCTTTATAGAAGCATCTCCTATTTGCAAAACCGAGTGGAGTCGAAACATTTTCATTTACGTAATACATCTTTGCGACTAAAGCATGCTGCGTTGAAGAGGCATTGTGCGTACGTGCGTAATCCAACAAAAAAATTACTGGTGCTTTAGTGCGTAAGAATAAACGAAAAATTCTAGCAGATAGTTGAATATCGCTTATTCTTGATCTACTTTTTCAAGCGTCTTCCTATCATATGCGTTTATTTGTATCTAGAGAACTCAAAGTATTTTTATAACCATCTTCTAATTAACTACCTATATTTGTAGTTATCTAATATTTTTAGTTTTGAAAATTTGGACAAAATTTATGTAATTATTTAGATGTACAAACTGGTTAACTATTATGTTTCATTCATATAAAAGTTTGGAACCAATGAATTGCGTCACTTGCGTAAGTAACCAGTTAGTTAAGCTTATTTTCCGTGTACAGCACCCCATTAAATATAAAAACTTGAAGCTTGGTCATTCATAAAGAAGAAAGGGAAAGCCCTAGTTTGATGGAAGAAATGAAAAATTGGGTTTTCTATTTTTTGTGTAGTATGTGCGTAAGCAACCTCCGGTTCGCATCGCACGCAGGTATTCGCACAACAAACACATGGAAAAGAAGGCATGATGGAGAAAGCCTGGAGAAAGCAGAAGATAACAATGGAAAGGACTATTCGGGAGAGAAAGTGCGGTGCGAGTTATGCGTGTGTATGTGCGTGTGCAAAAAAGAGAAAGTATATGTTGGATACAGAGAAATGATGGGACCGAGAAAGCACAGACTAAATGGCACGTGGCGAACCGTCAATCAATTCCTACTGACGTCATTCCCAGCCCCATTCACTCATTCGTTCCATTCACAAAATGCTCATTCAAAACCCTACCCGGGTTCAGTTTCACTCTGACCATGTTACAAGAAATATCCCCGAAAAATGCTTGGCTCCCTTTCTCTCACGCACAATGTACTCTCTGATAAAAACCATTTGCAAACTCCTGACAGTTGAAAATTTGCGAATGTTGTTCCTTGCAAATCTCTTCACTTTCCTGTGCCTCTTTGGAACGGTGTAATAAACTTTGGGTTTTTTCTTCGATGCGTTGGTGAATATGGTTTGAGAAAGAAATAGAAAGTGCAAAATTTAAGCAATACCATTTCTAATTAGAACGTTGAAATTTAATTTAGTGTAATGAAGAAACATGGACGTTTTACATTACATTTCTTAACAATACGTTTCTTTCATATTTGCAAGTTCCTTCAAGTTCTGCCAATTTAAAATCTTTTTGGGGACAAGACAAGTGCAAAAAGATGTGAGAAATAGGACCTTTATAATCCAAGTTTCTTTCGGTCTTGCTAACCGTCATGCACCAATTATCAGCTTAATGGAATCTGGAACAGGTAGAAATAAACTCTTTTAATATTAACTTCATCTGCTTGTACCATACTTCATTTGTCTTTGCTACTATTTCATTTTCATATTTGTGTAAAGCATATTTATTGCTCAGGTATTTATATTTTGGTTTTTGAAAAGTAGCAAAAAAAGCTAAAATTTAGAGAAAGTGCGTAAAAAGAGACTGCATTTCTTTTTACTACGTTGTAAAGGTCAACCCATTAGTGCATAATTTTAAATAGTGAAAGCTTCCAATTTTTGCAGGCTCTTTTGCCTAAATTTAAATCAGTTAATCCATGGAAATGTAAAAGAAAAGAAGACCACAGTGAATATAAATTAAATAACTCCGTCAATAGACGAGCTGGATAAAGTTATAATAAAATGCAGCAGGCCTACATTGTTGCCAGTTTGAAGATTGCATACTACTACGCTTTTTAATGATTTGTAGTTTTTGAAACAGCACAAATAAATTCCATTGAACTGTTTTTTAAATTCTTGAACAAATTCTAAAGTTCATAGCTACACATTTGGTTGGATTCTGTTTAGGTATTTTTGAGTTATCGCAGAAGGCAGGCGGACAGACAGACGCAATTAAACCCTTTGCATAAGCTAGTAAAAAGTAAAGCAATATTGTAAGAATTAAGAAGTGAGAGTAAGCAAGTAAGAAAGGGAAGTTGACCTTTGGTAATTGTACGTATAGTTAGGAACACACTTTATAGCTAATGTAAGTATACGTAATTGCATTTGCTCAGCTGCTCTCGTCAACTCCGAAATAGAAACGTTTATGACTTTTCTGCCTAGTGTGTCTTTTCAAGGATCACGATTTAGCACTTATAGATTTTAATATCCTTCATTACCAAGGCGGGCTTGGTTTATCAAGTAATGAAAATGGAGAGAAAGCTTGTCTCATTTGCTCCTTTCTATATTTTCTCAATTGGCTTCTGTTGACGTAATTCTGATGATGTGGTGAGCAAGGCCAAAAAGGCCCAGCTTTTTATGCGTGCAGGAAGGTTTAAAGTTTTCCAGGCTGTTTCAAATTTGTTCGATTTACATTGAATTTTAAAATATAACATAAATAGCGCGACAACGATTTGTTAATTAAAATTACAGATAACGTTTGCCAGTTGACATTTACCTTGCAAGAGAAAGATGAAAGTAAAATATCTGCAAAACGCGCATTTGAAAACAAGCAAGCCCAGTATATGTAACGCAAACACATTGACTTACTTTCTATAGTACGCACACCCATGCAACGCATTTGAAAGCAAGGAATGTATGCATATCATAACAAAAGTTTAATATGTTTTGACTTTGGACTATAAATTTAAATTCAAAACAAAGATTATTGTATGATACGATGACGTAATATGTGTTACACTTCTTGTCCTACTGCCAAAGTTTAAAAGACATTTTATCTGACATTCGAAGAAGATGAGGAGACAAGGAGACAATGTTTTAACCGCAATACACGACAAGCTAAAAGCATTTCCGATTCATTAAATTTATTCATCTGTTATATTATTATGAAAGGTTGTGAGTGCATATGTATCTATATGGTAACCAAATACTAAACGTCCTATAACGCATTTTATGTAGTAAACAAACCATGTATGTATCCTGCGTTCATTTAAACAACCTTGTGTGCCCTATATTGTGCAATGCTAATATCAATTTGAGCTAAAAATAGCAAACAGTTCTAAGAATAGTACACACATTTCTTTTTCCATATAGTGTAAAAAAGTCATATAAAATTGTGAAGGATAATGTCAAATGGAAGTTTAGGGAGACCTGGTAATAAAGATCTGATATATTTGCTAAAATATTCAATTGTAATCTCGCAGAACTCCAAATAACATCTACGAACTTTGTAACTCTTGAACTAATCAAGTGCTGTCAGTCAAATTAAGAAGAGTTAGCTTTTTGAGTTCTGTCAACGTAACACTTATTTAACACAAATCATGACAGAAATGTCACATATTATAATTTCGTAAATGCTACATTGATGTAAGACTGAAGACTAAATTTAGTCAAACTGAATAGCTGGACTGTATAGACAAAGCAAGGAACATCTCTGACGTTCACTACAATATCTGCAAAGTTTTAATACAAGTATTGAGTACAACTCGAGCGTAAGATGACTTTCTTTTTCTGTTCTAAATACAAAATTCCTGAAACGAGCTTCACAGTTAAAACACACCAGGAAGACTTGAAAATAAATTTGACGTAAACTATTAGCAAAACCTTTATTGTCGTCATCATATAATAGATACCTAGTATTTCATTTGGCATTAGATTCTACGAATTATTTATAAGATTAAATTTTATATGTAACCCTTTTAAATCTATCGTTTTTCTTTAATATATCTTCATATATTCTAGTTATAGACTTATCATATAATGTTACTTTCCACATTATTCTCCCTAAATTCTTTCTGAGATGAAATGATGATGAAGCCAAACGGTTTTGCGTAGCTCTTACGCACATTCACAAATTTGCCATGTATAATCGTTCCAAAAATGTGCGAATATAACTCTCGTTTTGCGTAAGGAAAAGGGGAAGAGATGAGATCTGCGGGAAGAAATGATGGTGATGCTGCTGCTATTGCCGCTCTGTTCCTTCCCTTCTGCTACTTGTTCTTCTTGTGATGACGCACATCGAGGAAATGTATCTATGTGCGTTTGTGCGTAATGCAAAGGCTCCCAAAATTATATATTTCATAGGTATCCCTTTTGTTATTATAAAAGATGATAAAAATACTGTTTATATCTGCCCATATTTCCTTTCTTTGAGCCTCTTCAGATTATAGAGTTAAACGTGTAACCATGTTTTAAGGTCAGAACTAACATTATAAACCTCACAATGTGCGTAAAACTTTGAAAGTACGCATACCTCAAACCAAAATCTAGGATTAGATATCTTGAAAAAATGCCTTGTGCGTCACACATCAGATACTAAATTTCCATGTAAAATGGTTGACTTGGATTGCATACGATGAGAACGGAGAGTAAGAGATGGGCCAGGGTTAAATTAGCCGTCATCACGATGATCAAATCAAATCATCCACATCACCTTTGTCATCTTCGTCATTGTAAACAGACTGGAATTGTTCTATTTAATTCGCTTTCGTCATCATCCAATATGTTGATGTATAAACTTTCACCGATTTAGCATGTTTTTGACATAAGTTTTTCAATGGCTTCCAAGATCTCACTGCATGATCCTTCAAATCATGTTGAGGAGCATTTAAAAAATCTTCATGGGAAACATGACAACGGCACATTCCACTTATAGTGCAAATTGCTTAAATAAACATAGTCGTTTTCTTCATTTTTCTTACTTTTATTCCAAATGCATTTCATTCATTTATTTACCTATTCATTCATAATTACATGCCTTCCTCCTCGGCCACTTTTGTTCAAAATAGTTTCTGATTGAAAGAGAACTTTAAACTTCAGAATTATGCTCCCAAACCATCATCCTCAACTATCTTGCTATTTACTGGGAACGGTGAAAGTTAAGAAAAAACAAGTATTATATAATGCTGTACAGTATATAGAAAAGACAATATTCATTCTCTATTGAAATACATGTTTGTTATACACATGATCAAGAAGGTTTTCTTGTGCGTAAGCAAAAGAAGTGGATGCAGATGCGTGAATCCTATATAGAACCTAAAATGTGCGTCAGCCAATTCTTTATCCAACTTTTCTTTTTTTTCTCCCATGCCATTTCATCCACTGTTGCTGCCGCTGGGAGAAAAGTTCTGGTATGAATGAATGAAAGAGAATGAATGAAAGTATGACTATCATCATCATCGTCATTCCCCTTCCTCACCTCAACCACCACCACTTCCTCAATATCACTGCTCGTTTGCTTGAATCAGCGTTGGTTTCTTGCTGATATGGTAATGTAATGCGTGTTCCCATTTCCATCCCCGCTTACGCACAAAAATGTCTCATTTTTTAGTATTGTTTAGCTATATAGGTATATAGTATGCACTTACATCAAATGGAATGCCCAAAATACGTCAAACACTTTTGTTACATAAAATTGGAAGGAAAGCGTTTGTATAAAATGAAGTTGGGCATATTGCATGCGTAATAATATTTATATATATTGGTTGACTTATGAAGGAAGTCTCTATAACTTTGCAATCTTTGTTTTTACACCACCGCCAAAAATAGAAATGACTGAATTAAAAAGATCGTTTCAAACTATTTTATCGTATAGTTCTCAATTCTTTTGCTATGTCAGGTTTTTTTATAAAATAAAAATTTCTTTAATGCTAACTGCATTTAAATTAGGCTATCTCTATATCCATTCTTAGCAGTTTCTGCTTAATGATAAGAGTTTTCGATGCCGTAATAGTTCTGTATTTACGCACGTCCTTGGCAATAATCATAGATTGACCTACTTCATAGAATGAGACACCCGATGCTCTCACGCAATAGATGCGAGCACAAGAAAAGAATCTGGGATATACCTTGTTGCCCTACACAAAAGATGCTGCTTACTTTGTTCGCCTTTCTACCTAATATAAATGTGGTTGGAACTGAAACTTTCTTTTTGGTGGTGCTACTACTGTATTAAAGAGAAGCAATGATTTTAAAAAATTATCTCTTTGCAATTTTTTTTGGAGATGGTTGATGTAATGTCTTCATGTAATGAATGAAACACACATTGGATATGTTTTTATCAGAGGTTTATGGTGCTCTAGCCCCATCCGTCCACTCCTTTTAGTGTGACGTCTCATCTTTTTCGGGTGAGCGTCATCACATCTCGGCTATGACGTCAATTTTTTCAGGGGGAGGAGGATACTGAGCGGGAGGCACTGCGTTAGGGGGTTCGTCGACCCTCGTTTCCACGTGTGTGAAGTACAGGATCCCTTTAGATAAAGAAGGGAAAGTGCGTACCTTACGCACTTCACTATCCCCTTTCAAAGATTCTTTTCCATGTTTGTATGTACTTGACTACGGAGAAAGGAGAAGAGAAGAATATACTTGAAGCTCTTAAAGCTTGTTTTGGAATTCCAGTTAGGAATAAAGATTATTTGTGATAATGTATATATATGTTATGAATTATATATAAAGTAATACTTGTTGGGTGCTTGTGTTTATCAGCTTTTCTGGAGTTTTCTGGAGCTTATTAACTAAAATATAATCTGCTAGAAACAAACCCACATATTGCCGTTGTTTGTCAGAATTTGTTTTTGGATGATATGAGAAGCAGAGAAGCGTTGTGTTTGTTGTTGTTGTCGTTCCTAGAAAATAAAATAGAAACTAAGAGCATTATTTTTAGTTTCCACTGAAATCTATTTAGAGCTTTTAATGACGATTAGTTTATTAGTTAGGATATGGACTGCCAAATGTCAAGCCTGCGAGTTTATAGTACTTGTCATTTTTCCTTCATCTTCATTACAAACTCTATTGGACAGGTACATAAAGAATATCTTTAAATTTAAAAAATTTGGAATATTGATAGAAGAAAGTTTATTATTGAGAAGAATGAATGGTACATTTTTAACTCTTAAATTTTGTACGTAATTCTCATTGTTTATTCATTAGATTCAACAAATCTTTACTAAAACTTTTTAAACATAAATATATTATATGAAACAAAAAATAAAGGAGTGAGCGTATATCAAATTTAGAACATTCCAATAGTCTTTCATAGCTTATCCGGAAGCTGATCACGTATAAAATCTCAAAACTAGTTAAACGAATCCAAATCTCGGCAGCTGGTCAGCATAAACAAATGGCAGTTTTTGTTTATTGTTGGAAAACATGGGTTGTTTCCCGGTTGCAATCCTAACTGTGGATTGCCAAAATGTTGGAACCAAATTGCTCCAACCAAATATGTAGGTTATCAACTCGAAGGGGCAGGGCTTTTAGCCAAACT
>JAANSO010000594.1:0-27429 GCA_036507315.1 Lepidocyrtus fimetarius
TTCCTACCATATTTCATCAAATATCGCCTGGGTTTTAAAGAAAACGAAGAGAAAGAGAGAGTGAAGGTGATATATAAGTCAAGTCTAGGATGACAAAGAGTGAGATGGAAATGGAAGGAAAGAAAAATCGGGAAAAGAAGAGCGAAGTTCGCTATAGTTTTGTACTTCCGTTAAGTTTTCTGATATAGCTATATCTACTGCAGATAAATTATCGTGGTAATAACCGAAATAATAGATTTAATAGTAACATTAGCTTTACAGTTTACTACTACTAGCTAAATTTTACATGAAAACATCTTCTTATGAGCGTCCCCAAATAATTCAAGAATAGCTTTACTGTTTTTATTTTATATAAAGTAAGGAAACCATATATACACTCATAGTTTAAATTACGTAATCCCGATTTGTGATTCAAAATGTAATTGTTTCCTCTAAATATATTATTCCTTGTTACACTTATATGCATATTTGCTTGTCAAAGGACATTATTGAAATGTTTCACAGACGGAATGTGAAAAATAGAGACAGAGATAGCTTATCGACAATCATTAAAATAAATTGAGCTCTATTAATTTTGTACTCATCATCATAAAGACGTCAAAATATTTCAGTGTAGCTCTGATGCGGATTTAAGTGAATAGAAGTAGCACAAATTGAGAGGTTATCGAACTTGTTTTCAATTTAAAGCTATTTTTCACTGAGATAGTACCTATTTTTACTACCGTAATATTACAATGTTAAAAACATTTTTTCTTTAATAAGTAGCGAGTACTAAACTATAAAAGTATTTTTTCTTAACAGTTTTTAATATATTATTGGAATAATTAAAATTGGCGTGAAGAATACAAATGGAATTTGCTCTTTACTTAAGCAGTATTTCCTAACGCAATGCTTACTCATTTCCAGGTGAAGTATTTCAAAGTAAATTGAAAGACATGAATAGCGTTACATTATAAGTTTACAACGTACAGTGTGAAAAATGTAATACGATATCTATCAGCCAATTTGAACTTATGTCTCCACTTCACTCAACACATTTCTATCAGTTCGTCCGAAAAACTGAAAAAAAACTTGTAAATGAATTGGGAGTAAACCGAGAAAGATGTTACTACTCAAGACCACTTGGGTAATTCTATCAGCCTAGTTCATATTCAAAGAGTATTGCATTTCACAAAACTATTTATAATATGTACTGTGTAAAATGCATTGGGGAAACTAAATTTAGTTTTTCAATTTAAAAGAAATGCGGTCGACCGTCAAAACAGAGGTTGATAAAACTCCGGTACGTTTTTCACCATTCCAATTTGTTTGATTTATATCTTTTCAAGCGTGTATATGAGAACGTGATGATAACTACTATAGTTTGTAATCCTTTTAGAAACATTTCCGTTTTTCCCAAAACAGAATAAATAGAATGATTATCAAAAGTGTTCGAGTGAATACTTTTTTTGCTTTTTTTTCAATCACGCCATTATTTGCTATTTTCACCCTTAAAATGCCACTTGAACTTACTTAATATTAAGAAATGTTCTTTTTCATACTTTCAAAATATGCATCATTTTGTTTTTGAAAAAGTGAGCAGAACTAGTAAAAGATTAATTATAATAAGTTCATCATTGAGCATCATGCATCTTTATGAAAATAGAATTGGCAAAAGGCATTCTCTTTTATGACGCTTTTCCCTTTCTTTCATATCTATCAGCTCACGTCAAGAAGAATTAATATATCCATGCTCAACTGTCAGAAAAAGAGTTTTTCCTTTAAAAATTGGTTTTTATCAAAGTAATACATGCTCCAGTCTACTTTATTTCATTTATTATCCTTAAAGACACTTTTTTCAGATTAATCACTACTCATTTTCTAATTAATTTAACTAATTAAAAAGTTTTAGATTTCTTCTCAATTAATTAAGTGTAATTGCTAAAATCATTTGCAAATTTAAAAAAAGTCGTATCTGATTCAACTAATTGCATCGACTTGATTTTCGACTTGACAGAGTTTGCAGAACAAAATGCTGAGACCCGTTTGTGGGTAATTTGCATATACTGTGGTATGAAATGGATAACCTTTTCCACTATACCCTTTTGCAATGAACCTTTCCTTTTAATAATTAAAGAGAAGAGTGTATAAGTGTTCTTTTATGCCAAATATGGAATGTTGCAATTTCCAAGAACTGGCATGCTGAGCCACATAGCAAGCGTTTCAAGTGAAAGCTTTAATAATAACATAGCAAAAAGAAATAAATGGATGAGTTTGCGAGAATTAATTGATGAAAAGGATGGTTTAAGAGTTTCTTTTGAAGTTTTGACTGACGTTGAGAGATAAGGTACGTGAGCAGAGCGGGCCATGAAAATTAAGGCTCGGGTGAGTGTTCTTAATTAGGAAAGAAATTGTGCTTTGCAAAACAGTACAATGGTATGTGCATCTTATAAAGCAAAAACTCCTCAAATCCTATTGTAGAAAACTATGTTTGGGTTTGTTGCTGAGACTTAAATTGGTACTTAATTTTACATCAAATAACATCTTTGTACTTTTTCAAAGCAATTCTTGTGTATGCATTTGTGGGACATTTTTAGTAAGGCGCTAAAAATCTATTCTGGTTTACACATATTTTATTTGACACTTTTCACAAAATAAATTAGCAATTTTAGTTAATAATTTGGCGGTTGCCAAAAGCGGAAATAATGTATTGAAACCGACAATTGATTTAAACAAACTTGATCCAAATGACACTTTTACTGACATATTATACAAGCAAAAGCAAAACTAGTGTACGAATAAAGTGTAATTCGTTTTTGTACAAAAAGCCAAAATAAAGATAATCTAACAGTAAAAATAATTACTTACTTACTAACAAATCCTGTCAAGATTATCTTTTGTTAAAATATGTTAATAGTTGCAGTACACGCCAACGGTTATTTGCTGTTTGATCTCCCGATATTGAAAGTACGGGTAAAATGAAACGTTAATGTAACATTAGTCTTTTTTCTTTGCCACGTTGAAATTGAAATTAGAATGAACTTTTTATAATTTTTGATTGTTTGATTTTATCACTGAAAGTTTAGAGCTTTCCATTCCGCACCGATTCCAGTGCAATCGGATGGACAATGTTGACTTGACGCAAAAAAGTCAAATGAAATCTAAATATCTACAAGAATCTTTGTACACGAATCAAATTTCAAATGCAAATCTACCTTTTTACTATAGTTTTTCACCACGTTGTGCACTCGAGTAAAAATGACAGTACAAAACTTATTGACCCCATGCTTCTTATATACAAAACAAAAGGAAATAGCAATAACAGCTAAGAAGCTCTGCATAATATAGACATATGTATCCTTGACTGGATATTATTTATCTTTGGAGACATCTCCATGCTCTTTTGCACATTCAGCTTGTACTTGCAAATTAACCGTTAGCTGGTTTCCATCGTAGTCTTAGCACATATTCTGCAAATTTATGTAGACATTGGTATATGAAACGGCAAGTAATTGTCACACTGTATTCGCTGTTAAATATTATTACTCTTTTAAGCCCTTTCATAAGGGTTGTAGTTTAGTTGCATATAGAAACCCATTAAATTGTTTTAAAGAATGTACTGTGGAGCAAAGTACAAATAAGCGTATGCAGAAACGGAAAGGAAGTGTAATTCGTCAACAGTTGAATGCATTCATTTGTCACAACGAGAACCCGTGTAAAGAATAATGATTGCAACCATTTTTTGACGATGATAATGACATAATCATACATGGAATGACATGTGTTATTTTGCTTCTTCGAGTCACCCGCAAAGTACTTTAATTTTTAAAGGATTAAATTCGAATAATCACGCTTGTTGCTTGGATTGTGTCTAGGAAGAGTTTAACTTTTCGCCTTTTGAATTCCTAATTTGTGTTTCCTTCGATCACAATATTTTCATGTTTCTTATCAATCTTTACATTGTTTTAATTAAAAAGTAATTTGATGTTTGACAAGTTTTACAAATAAAAAAATTGAAATGATTTATTTTAAACGAGTAAAAATTTGCTATGGAAGAAAAATGATAAAACATTTTCTTCGCCCCTTTTTACAGTAGATGTTGGCATAAAGAGTTGAATTGTAAATCCACACGTGTTTCCATCTTTCATCTTTCTTGTGCTTTTTGGTAAGATATTAGTTTTGCAAATCCGTATCGTGCTTACTTGTATTTGTGTAGGATAATAATAAAAAAGTTGAGGGTTTTCGGTTGTTTCTTCTCTGCAATACATTCCCAGGGAAAAAGAAAGCGAAGATAGGAAAATATGTGGATGAGATATTCTTCCTTTTTATAAAATATTGCTTTTATATCCTCACAGTTGCCGTGTTTCTTTTTGCTACTCATTCGAATACAACTGGAATATACTGTCTAAATATAGTTCAGGCATTTCATTATAACCATAAAATGGAGCTTAATGTGCTTTATTTCCTTTGAATTCATGCTAAGTTTTTCCATTATTATATTAGTTTTATTAGCAATATAATACAATATATGTTCTGAAAATAGAAGGATGAAAGAGATTCCTTTTAAAATACGACTGGAAAGTGGCATATATTAATTCATATGCATAATTTATTTAACCATTTCCGTAGTATATTCAAAAATTCAATGAAGGAACTACAAAAGTAGAAAAACTCCTTGTTTTTTTGTACATATAAAATATACTCTGGTGTACAAAGGTAGTTTAAAATCTACCTCAAAAGATCTTTGCACTATTGTTTTGGTAATCTTCTCTGAATGACAAATGGTCATCTCTTTTATCGATGGTCTTTGCATATACCTAAAACACTTAAAGCTTACATTTTGTAAATTCAAAACGAAATCCCAGTTTCAAAGTTTTTTGTTTCTGAACTGTCAGCAGCTGTTGGATAAAAGTTGGCCGCCATTAATTTCAAAAGATAACATTGTACCTATTGGTAAAATATCTTTCCCTTTTTTATTGATTATTTTTTCTTGAAATTTTTATTACGTGGAGAAAAGTCCTTGTTTTATAAAGATAAAATGGAATCTGCTACCGATGAAATTTTAAAATGAAAAATGAAGAAAATATCAGTTTCATTAATTCGCTTACAACAACCACTGTTATACTACGTACGAAAGGAAGTTGTTTATTTATCACATCTCGCTAACATTTTAAAACCTAGACACTGCCGTTAAGTTAAGCAAGTTGTAAAAATGTTACTTTTTGAAGCTCTCCCCTTCACTGTAAAAGTCATAGCAGCATTCTTTTTTTATGAGTTATATTTTAAAATAACTTTTTCAAACTACTTGAGTATTGGCATCTACTATTTCTGTCTTATCCAAGAATATACAAATTTAGAACAACTGCCAGGAACAAGCCTGCTAAAGCTGGCAGTGTTTTTTCTTGAATTGGGGAAAGGAAAAAAGTTTTAGTGAAGATTTTTATACGACTTTTTTGGATGGGTTCTTAGTTTTGACTTGCACACTTCGTTCTTTTGAAGTGTTGCTGCTGTTTCCCCCATGTCTGATGCTGCCAGTGAAAGTTAGAAAGTCTGCAAGAAGATGTTTTTAAAAATAAGATGACTTGGGAAACATCAGATGAGTTGTGTGTATTTACAACGGTGTTTCTCTTCAATGTTTTTTCTTTCTTTTTTACTTTCAAAACGTCCTTTTAGATTCTGGCTCGATAAGCTTCTAGTTTATACTTTTTAGTTGCAACTTCTTGCCGTTGCTACATTGGGATGTTTCCATTTTTACCTTTACCTTCTCTTTTCTGTCCTTTCGTCTCATGCAAGCCGTTTAAACTGAAAGTGAGTGGGAACACAAAAAAGTGAAAGCCATATTGACCAAAAAATCCACTTAAATGGAATCACCGTTCATAAAAGTGCAGGGCTCTTTATAACTGATTCCGATACTGCTGACTACCTATTACCATCTATCTATTTTTACTAATATAAAACAGCATGGGGAAATGTCTTGGTTGGTCCTCTTTCTTTCACTGGAACCATTCCTTTAAAGAAGTAAAAGGTAGCTTTAAAAGTTATACACGGGATCACGGGGCGCATCCTTTTTGTCCTCGTTGACTTAGTCTTTGTACTTTGTTAGATTGGACTGGGATTACTCCAGGAATATCATACGCTCGTTACTGTTGAAACTCTTCGCTGATGCTTTTAGGCATCTATCTATATTCATATGAAACTAGCGAATGGAATGTGTAAAGAAAAAGGACGGAGGAGAGTATGATGACGGTGGTGTTAAGTTGTTAGATTTAAACTTGGAATATAGGTAGAAAGAAAGGAATAGGGAAAAGCAAAAAAAAGAGACAAACAGAAAGCAAAAAGCCCAGAAGAAGTAGAAAAATAAGTAAAAAATTCTCCACGTGTTTTTATATCGCCGTTGTTGCATATGTCTCTTTTCTTCTACGTTTTTTGTACTTTCTACTTGCTCCATAGTATTTCAGTGGCAAAAATAAGGAAAAGTGGAGGTAGGAAATGCCAAGAAATGACTTGATCAGAATATTAATAATGGTAAACGTCTCACACATACGAAAAGACTTTCAGCAAATCATGTCTCTCCGCTCAGCCCCAGTATGAATCATAATAATATATGGTAAAAGAAGAGTATTGCCAAGGCATAACTCTAGACTAGAGCAAGCTGAGAAACACCATCAGGGGGTTGCGATAAGTTACGTGTCCCACGCGAACACAATGAAGCAGATGATAATACGATACTATCTATTTGACTTTTTTTTAGCAAACTTTCATTCTCCATTGGAACATAGAAAAAGGAAAATGAACTCCTTTGTAGTCTTACTATTACTACTACTGGGTTTTACACGCTAGCATCAAGCCTACCATTGTTGGATTCATACTTGCAAAATCTATTAATTTCCGTGACGTTGTTGGAAAATGCAATCCTTTTAGTTAAATCTGGAGATTACTGCTTTATTTTCGTTTTAGGAAGGAAGTCTTTTTAAACCATGCTTCCACACGTTTTTTTGGCTACATACTGATTCTTCGAAAATTTTATGCAGAGGAATTTTATGTTTAATCAAATCAGTACGCTTCTGTTCTCAACAGTTCTAATAGAAACAGAAAGACTCTTGCTGATTATAATATTAATATGACTACACACATGCCGAGAAAGATAATTGCACAACAGCGGTAGAATCATATTAATAAGGATTTAATAATTTTTGATTTACTCCTTTGGTTGATTTTGTATTTTAGCTTTCTCCATTGTCAGTTTTAATAAAATATTTTTCTACCAAGACTTAATCTTTTGACAAATGTTACTTGTACGTTTTCCATCCAAAGTTGTAAAAATAGTTTTTATTTGAAATTTTGTACAAATGTACACCTATTTTTAAATTTCCTGTCCCCTTTTTTGTATACATTCGCTTCCGGTTTTTAGGATGGGTGTTGTGAAGATGCCATAATAACTGCTATTCATAAAGTGATTTGTAGGAGCATATCGAAATACTCTGTCAAGACAGATAATAAGTGTAATGTGAAATATAAGGTAAGCTAGGAGCTCCCCAGGCAGTGGTTTCTTATATCATGATTACGAAAATGTACTTTTACTCCAGTCGTTGCATGTTTTTCCTTTACATTCTGCAATGAAAGCATTTCCTCTTCACTGCATATTTCAAGTACATTTATGAATGGCGCATTGTCATAGGAATCATAAACTTAATGTGTTTCTGCACGTTATTTTTCCACTTTCTCTAAAAAATAGTGTTACTTTTACCTCCCATTTTACTTTTTCTTCTTCTTTTCTCTTACTTACTTTAGCTTTTTTGTAGTATTTTCCTTGAAACTTTTTGAAAAGTATACACTTGGAGTAATATGATCTGAAAAAATCACACGGATAAACACACAAGTGTATAAGGGTATAAAATTGGTGGTGTAGCCTAAAAATAAAAAAACTGAAATCATGCTTATGACCAATGCCGTTAACAGACATATACATTTTAGGCAAGTAAATACTTTGAAAGCTTACCAGAACTGAAATTAGTTGAAGTTTCAAGGAAAGCCCTTCCATTCTTCGTTACTACTAGTAAAAAAGTGTAAGCATACACACATTCATTTTCTTACTTTCCCATATTATTTTTGCAGGTTTTTCATACTCCAACAACGTGAGAGCAACACCAACAGGCACCGCTATATTATTATTATTATGAGCATGCTTGAGGTCTGATGGAACTGGAGTAGTGTAAATTATAGTACTTCTACTTGCTCAACTGACTGAACAAGTGACAGGAAAAAGATATCTCTAAACAATCTTATTTCTAGAGAGAACCAAGAGTGGCTACAATGATTGTTGTAGTTGTAGCAGTACATTTGAAAAAATGTTGATATCTATTTACACATTTATATGATATGATATTTGTAGATGTATTTTTTAAAAAATACACTATATAAAGGCATTTATTTTGCACGCGGCCGCACGTAATCCAGCTATTACAGCATTTCTTTTTTCCTTTTGTAACTCATGTCTTACATAAAACCAGGCTGGAAATAGCGTGTAGTTGTAGTTGCTGTTGTGTACTAGTGAATATACTTACATGACAAAAAGGATTGTGGTGCTCAAACTAAGAATAAAGGGTTTCCTGGGACCATTCCTTATGATGATAAGTCTATTCTTGTGATTCTTCCGCTTCCAGTTTTAAAACCTCAACGGTTTAAAAACACACCTATGCATCATAATATGGTAACAAAAAGTTTTTGCAAGTTAGCTCACTCCTTTTGACAGTTTTTTCTAACTTTCTCCCTCCATTTTCTTTTTTTCGTTGTCCTACCTGCTCCTTTTTATTCATGTCGGAAGAACAAGACATTTTCTCAAATAGTTTCATCCGCGGTTGTGTTGCAAAGTGGATATACTAGCAGTTATGTAACAATAACATATGCATAGACTATTGTTGGAAATATTTACGTGTTATTTTGTGAAAGAAAAACTGACAAGTTTTGGGGGTGGTGTCTTTATAACCAACCTCCCAAATATTGTGTTATCTCTACGCAACTGTATCATATTATTGCATTATTTCAATGAAAATAAAATGAGTTTTTGCAAGCACATTATATTACAGAATTGAATTGTGAATGCTTACGGATTGTAAAAGGGAAAAATGAATAAGAAAAACTCAATTCTACGAGATGAAAGAAATTGATACTGGCGTGATGCTGTTGTTGTTGCTGCAGTGAAATTGTTACTTACTCCTTAAAAAGAAAGTTATGTACTCACTTTCTTTTGGTTTAGTGCCTCTTGATGGGTGTGCCAGAGAGAGTTATCGCACGACAATGCTGAAAATATATTATTATTATTACCTTGGAAAAAGGTCGAATTCCGTTAAAACGAATGTATATTTTCTTTTTTTCAAAGATTCCAACTTTCTATTGGTAAATGGAAAGGAAAAGATTGTAGCAAGATAAAAACAACAGAAGAGCAGCAACAACAACAACGAAGCAAAAAGAATCTTTTCTAACTACGTACATATATCCTTGAAAATTGGAATAGGATTTGAAAATATTGTTACGTTCCTTCCTTACATTTATGTTTCATCTCTAGTAACTATCTCATTTTTACAATTTTACATGCTATGCAGCTGCATCCACTCATTTACAAGTAAATATATATCAAAGTAATTTTTCGCTGTTGTTATACGTATGTAACACATCACTTGCATTCCACAACGTTTTGGAAGTGAAAAAGGAAAGCGCTAGCACGTAGCACATAAGTACATATCCACTTATCATTTCAAACTATGATTCTAGTGGCGTTGCTGATAGGGTTTCAAATTTTTTGCTACTACCTTCATTCCCTTGATTTTTTATAGCAAACGGGATAGTACAAATCTATTCCAATCAGCATAGCATAATATATTTGAAATAACTGCAACATTTTTAGTACATCTCGCACAACAAATCTACGTTGCTGATACATTTTTTGAAAGCTTCCAACATCACATCCTATCAATGTGATGCTTTGATAGAGAAAAAGAAAAATGGATGGACTTGTTTAGTTGAATGCATAAAACATGGACATTTCATGTAATGGCATGTGCTTGGTTTTTACTTGGAATTGGAAAGGAGAAATGAAATTCACAAGTTGGTGGTGAAAGGATAAAAAAATACTACGACAAGACGAGAGAGAAAGGAGCAAAGCACACACACATAGACAGTTTTCTATAATATGTATGATTTCTCCTTGTGTCTTTCTGTCTTTAACTGAAGGGAAAAAGGAAGACCCTTGTAGATATTCTAGCAATTGAGGTATATGTATATATATGTTATTGCAGTGAAAAGCTGATATGGAATTAAGTTTTGTGATTTGGATGATTTTAGCAGCAGGGCCTTCTCTTCTTTTCTCTTGTTCATGATCTTCCTTTCTTCTTGTATGTAAGGATTCCCAGCTAGAAACGGTTAAACGTGTGATACGTTCTGTCGCTTCTGCTGTTCATATTGCCATTACTCCTGCCACAAAACTTTTCGAGTGATGTATTTATCTAAAGTCGCTTATCCACAATATTCTAAACGGAAACACGCAATATGCCAAAGATCGATATCGTGAGAGACGACACTAGAGAGCACACAAACACAAACATGAGCAACAGTAAAGAAAGAAACAAGGTATTATTATTTCAACAAAAGACTGTGCCAGCATCTTTTCTCTAACTGTGTGCGAAGAAGGATGTCATGTGCTTGTAATAAAGTGAAAGATGTTACAAAAGTTTTGAAAAGTTATGAAATAAAAAAATATTACTAGCCACACTTCCCCTCCTCAAGTCTTTCTAATTACCTACTCCATTTGTTTATGATATTATGTAAACGCAATTATGCTTGGGTTTCTATCATTCTTATGAAATGAAAATTGTGGATCCTACATTAAGCAAATTTTAATACATTTACGCACATTCGATTTTTATTACATTAGAGTTTTTTAAAGTTCTACTATTGTTTAAAGCTGATATGCGTTGCGATTTGTAAGGGCATATTACTCATGTGATAAAAAACTTTGCTTTGATCTCCATAATGTCAGGATATGAAAAATCTTTTATGTAGGACTAATTACGCAGGGAGTAAAGAATTGTTATTAGTAATCCGTATTTCATTTACAAGTTCATTCAAGATTATGTTCAACAGTTTCGCCTAATGTAAAATGCAAATTAAATAGGCTGAGTGACTAGACTCACAGAGTCCCTTTTACAGTCACTGAAAGGTTCCACTCGACTCGTTACACACTCACACATCCGTGGAGAAAATGGGAGTATCTGATGATGGAGATTGGATGGATGAAGCTTCCACTTGAAGAAGTTCTTTGGTGAAAAGAAGACTGCATTTTCAATGCTCAAAGCCAGTCATTTTGATCATAGAATCTCATCTAAAATTACCTCTTTCCTTTTTCCGTCCTTTCTCCATTTCATGGTAAAGAAATGGCGGCGGTGCTGGCATTATTACGCTGGTTGCGAAAAGAAAAAGAAAATTTGCATTTACCCTAATGGGTATCAGAAGTCAAGTGAGTGTGGTTTCGCGTTGCTCCTTTCTTTTTCCTTTCATTCTCTCTCTTTCACCCTTTCTTTGCCTATGTATCCTTTCTTCTTTTCTTCTCTCCGAATCACATTGTTTAATTTTCTTAATAACATCAAGTCTCATCAATGAACGAAACGAACCTTCTAATAAAAGATGCTTCTCTGATATTAACGATCATGGTTTTACATGACTACCAGAATCTACCATTGAGCGACCTATTATTACTTACGCTTTTCTTGCATTCCATTCCCCCCAAATTTACAATGTGGTTGCCATCTATCTATTTTCCTCATTCCCGGTTTTCTTAACAAGTTATGCATTTAATGTGCTCATAAGATATGCCTATATCTAAGGCTTCTGTTGCAAAAATACATGCTATTCCTTTCAAGAATGAGGTTATAATCTGATACTCTGCCTTACTCTAGGCGTTTATTTTTATGCGAGTGTTTAACGGGAGAAGTAATGATAATAGGGATGGAGAAGGAAAAGTGTAATTTCCTCAAATCTGCTTTCATGTCTTCAATACTTAACTGATTGAAGGCAACATAGTGTAACGAGGCTGGTTCCTTTCTACTTTTGTCACATCGACCTTGCAAACTGCTTTTACCTCTTTCATGTACGGTATAATATGAATATTCCAGGAATTTTTGGAAAGGACGAAATAACCGTTGTAATTAACTATGATTACTTTTCTCAAGGCATATTATTATAAGTCTTTTGCGCACTCATTTTAATTCAAAGTAATTATTAATATTGTTATTTCTGTCAAAGACTACAATCTCATACTTACGGTTAGTCGATTTCCAAGAGTCTTGTTTTAAACATCTAATTAGCAAACAATCTACGTAATTGCATTATATTTTTTTTAAAATATCAAATGGCATAATATGTGGCGTCATTACACAACTCATGGATAAGATTTTAACTCGTAGTTACTGAGGTTTGAAGTTTTTAACGTGCGACAATTTAAAGATTTTTTAAAATCTTATATTTCCTCCTGTGCATTTAGATGTTGTGAGCCCTATTCTAACTGTTGACTAATTAGATGCTTGTACAGTGAGTCATTTTTAGATTTGTTGACCAAACTTGTAGAAACTCATAAATAGAAAAGAACATTTAAATCATTTAAAAAGCATTATTGTACCAAACAATCTACTTTTCTATAGATATACGTCTTCCGTACAAAGTCCAAAGATATAATCGCTCTATAAATATTTTGTTTAAATCCGCAGTAGCCAGACAAACTAGCAACACATGATCACAATCATTTTCATTAGTACTACTAATCCTTTTGCACGAGTTTTAATATCCTACATATTTTTTCTGGCATTGTAAATTGTGTTGAATTTAAGGCTGCAAAAAGAAAAGGATTAGCTTCCATTTGAATGTTCAGATTTTCAAATAGATGGTTTTGCAACAAGCATAGTGTATTATGTAGAACATTTTGCTGTGACTTCAAAAAATACTTTATAAGGCAAACAACAAAGAGGCTGAAAATCCTTTCATTTTACTTTTTACGAATTTGATGTCCTGCTATTACACCATTATTCCATTGAGATAAAAGTTGCTTTTCGCGAAGCGGTGCTTGAATCCGGATCTAAGTACATAATATGTATATATGTTAAGCAAAGAAGGTTAACCAAATTTCTTTTTCTGTTTTCTCCTTCCAGGGCTAGAGTGAAGAGTGGACTCCGTATAATTGGAATTGAGCCGAACACAGACAAAATGTGGAACATCACTACCGACTTTAATCCACGACGAACCCATGCAACGATTACAGCAGTGAGGAAATTTGATCCTCGTTTCCAAGATCCAAAAAGGTAACAGCATTATCATAACACGAAACTTATCTTTGTCTTTAATATGCATTATTTTGTTATGTCTCTTTCTTTTTCGTATTATCTGGAACAATTCAAGCTGGCGCCTTTCTTTTACTATCGAAACTATAATGAAACCCTAATGATAGATAAAGCAGGGCATTGTTAAAAATAAGGTTTAATATTAGATTCATATTATAATACGTTTGGTATACCATAGATAGGGAAGCCTAAAATCATCCTTTTTTCTGAACATTTTCCCTTTTTTCATGAAATGCAGAGTAGTGGCAAAAAGGAAAGTTGAATCCTTGTCTTTCGTTCAAACTCTCATTCAAAAATTTTCCGCTTACATGGGAGAAAAAATAAAAAAACAATGCGCTTTCTCCAGCGCTTTTTGCCTACAGTTCATATAGTAGTTTCCTCGCACTCCCTCTTATTCACTCACCCTTTTCTCCGCCAATTTGCATAATAACATTTGAGCTTCTTCTTCTCAGTTTTCTATGCAAAGTGGAGGAAATGGCTTACAAAATTTTTCCTTCATCATCATTCTATAAGAATATATAGCTCTTCCATTCTTCTTTCTTTATGTTGGTAAATGTTTTTTAACTACATATTATTGCATTTCCAGACTCCGCTACATAATACAGTTATCTACTGTCATTAATATGCCATCCCACTTGATTGTGAATTTCACGTTGACTGCTTTCCTCGTAGGTAATTCTTGTTTTGTCGTTTACGCTAGGAAAGGAAAACATGCAAGGAGAAATACAAACGAGGAAGAGACTATGATTGCTCTGTAGCTTCCTGTTTTAATGCTTTCCCTTTCTGCACTTTGCAATTTTTCCACTTTTGGATGGCGGATGCTTAAAATATGTTCTAACAAATAGCAGTCAGTGTGCAAAAACCTTCATTGAGCTCCTTGTCCATAGTTTCCCTAACGGGATTTCCTCATACATAGCTTAAAAAATAAGCATGACGTCTCCATTAACCTACAAATATATGGCTTCCATAAATTTACATTTATTTTCCCAAAATTATTTTCGTTTATCTTAGGACCCAGAGCAGCGTAACTATTCTTTTGGCTTCCATTTACAACGAATCATTAACAAAATATACGAGCTTTTGGTCTTGTTCAGCATCATATTGCATGTAGATATGGGATATATTTAAAAGGTTTCCAATGATTTAATGATGAGAAATTAACTTACTATAAAAGCTGCTAATAAATATCCACTGCCAAAATTGGAACTCGTGGTTACAACTTTGGCAAATATGGTGATAACAACTGCATAGCTAATTTGTTGGAAATGTTAGCAAAACATAATCTTAGCAAGTCGTTAGTAATTAACTTAACGATTTGCTAATTTACTCTGCGATAAATTTTTTTACGAAGCTACGTGGTATTTCTTGCTAATGTGTTTTAAAAGGTTCCTTTATATTTTTACTTATATGTTCTAATTTTGAAAAGTAGCGTGTAAATCTCTAAGCAAATCATACTGTCAATGAGCATTGAATTTAAAACTAATGTACATTGACATTTTAACTTTTAATCTCTTGAATTTAATATTCATTGTATTTATTATTGCAGTGGAGAAGTCGAAGTATTTAATTGGATATTGGAAGCATCCGAGGAAGCTGGGGATGACTTGGATAGAGGAAGGGTTGTGTGGATTCTTCGCTACGTTGTACAACCATCTGCCGACCCCAGCTGGATGAAGAAGGATCCTTTCTCTAATTTTGGAGATGAACGGCATAAATTGACTACTCGGCTGGAAATACAAAAAGATGATATTCAAGCTGTATTGCCAATTGCTAAGGTAATTCAAACAACTAAAAGGGATTATAATTGTGTCAGAGGTATTCACAGGTGTAATTTCGTTTATATTAAATCTCATTCCTGGAGATTTAGTTAAGCGCATTGACAACTATTGCTATGAAACTGATTACTTATAATGAAAAATCTTTTTTTCGTCTTTAATCTTTTCCCAGAGCTGGGAAGTAATCAACTCTGCAGTTTTAAATGGAAAACAAGTGTCAAGGCCGATGAAGATATTCATTGTGAGTAGAGCGGGGCAGGTGGCAGACGTAACGCTACAAGCATCTTGTCGCTCCCTAGATGAAAGCGTCCTGAAAGTAAGACACCCACGCAAAACATAAAAATTTGATTAAATGAAACATTAAAGTGATGCTATTTCAAAGAAAGAAAATCAAACTCACAACAGTCTACCTCTCTATATGCTTTACTTACTTTCACTTTGCAGCTTAAAGTTAGAATATAGTAGAATCCCTTTCATTACAAAGTTTTTCATACTAATTACAAATATTATTTTAGACTATGACAGAATATTTTTAATCATATTATCCTTAAGCAAATTAGTTTCATGAGATGGGGACAAATATAGTGCACAGCACATGATGTTTACGATCAATCTTTTAAAATCAACATTGTAGTAATGTTATACTGCGTATAATTCTTTCTTTTCATCTCTGAATCATTGCTAATTAAATTCTGTGTTCAAAGTCGTAAAGTAAAATTGTTGCACGTGGCCGGGGTAAGAAGTGCCCACGCTTTCTGTTTCTAATTAACAATAAGACCTTTAAAATACTCTTACAAATAATCCGTCTTTGAAGATACTGCAAACACTGTAGTAGTGTAGTGTGTATTTATAGATAGATTGGCACTTATTATCTTGTTTACTTTTACTTTTGGCTTTCATTCTGTTTTGTGCTTTTTCTTTGATGCTATGTCAGAGTTATTTGAAAGTAATGCTATTAGAAACACAATCAACCAACTTTTTATTTCAATCCCTTTGCCATAATTAGACTGTAAGGGACTGGCTCCTTACAAGTTGTTACAAGTTACAACCCCTTTCTCTTTCACTTTTCCATTTCAAATTTTTATTTTCTTTTAAATCTCTACGTCTTATGTGCCTTCGTGTCAATTTATTCTTGTGTTTGACTGAAACAAACTTGATTTTTTCCCTTTTCTTTGTAATGCATATCGATCTTACATAATACATAAATAATGCAACCTTATCTTTTTTAAGGTATCCTCGTCCTGTACGTCTGTGTATGTGGATGGATCAGAAATACGAGGATCTACAAACGCCACTATCGTTATCAAGTATGGAACATACGAGGGTACAGCTGAGTTCACCGTTTGGATGCCAGAATTTCCACTTGACATTCAGCTTTCCGATCCTAAGTTAAATCAGATCAAAGGATGGAGAGTTCCTAATGGACTGAGAGAGTATGTCTTTAAACCTTTTCCTTACAAATGAAAAAAGTTTTCTAATTGGCAGACCAGCGAAACTTTTCCCAGTTTCTTCATGATGCAAATTTAGCGTACGTTAAATGAATACGATTCTTTTCCACGGAAAATGATTTGGCAGGGCAACGTGAATATGTTTGTGTGAGCAATATCTGTTTGCAATGTTCAATTTATTCAAAGTAGGTTTTTTTGCTGTTAGATAAAGAGCAAATCACGTCTAACCAGTCAAAACGTCAGATTGAGAATTTATATCTGCTATTTTATGCTGGTTTCCATTATGTGAACCTTGCATAAATTTTATGAAATAAATATTTTAAAGGAAATTAACTTTTTTATGCAGATACTCAGTTTTTATCCATATATGTCCATAGTATGGATTTTCTACTTTCTTCTTTGCAAAAAGAAATGATTGAAGGACTGATAATGAGATTTAGTTTTGTGGTTTTAGAAAACCTGATACAAATAGTAGCATGAGAGGAAAATAAGGAGTAGATTGTAGGCTTTATATTATCTTCTTTTTGAATCCCGGGTTATCCCTGCCACTATTACTGTCAGTTAGGATTCCTATTGTACACAAAAACAGTCAGTTTTTGCATATTTTTAAAGCAGTGACACGTAAAAGAATAATACTCATGATAAAATTTTTGCGTATACATTTTGAATGAGATTTAAAATGGAAAACAAGGTTAGCTACCTTGAAAGGCGTTTTTATGACCTAACATAAATAGCGCTTGTAAATTTATAATATGTCTAAGTGGATATGGTTTACCTATCACAGCTTACCTAAACAACAGACTAAAACAAGCACTGAATATTAAATCAGTTGTCCTTCCATTTTTCTTTACAGGTCTCAAGGTAAACGTGACTTGTCAGGTTTTACGAAAATGATAGATTCACCTCAAAACGATCAACCATCGAAAGATCAAGGACAGCAGTCAACTCGAGGCACTCCTACTACAATAAATACAATGAGCACTTATTCCAGTCCAACAGCCTCGGATGGAGAAAAGCAGTTGTTGGTTGATGAACCGTGGAAAACTCATGACGACTTGCATCACGAAGATGATGAGGATGATCATTCCATTGACAATTTAGAAGAGACAGATCTTGAAGATACGGAGTTGGAAGATAAATTCCATTGTCGTCCACGATATCAGCACAGTCGAATTGACGTAAGCATATAAAAATAAGTTTTCTATTTTTTGCTTTCGCCAACAAAAAATATTTTCCAAAGGGGACACTTCGGGCTGGGCGAACAACGATTCTGGTTCACTTAATTTATGAACATTGCGTACTCTCTCTCACGAAATAGGGCAACGCTATTTAAAAGAAACTATAAGCTATGGCCGTTCCTATTTAGAGTGCTTTGGAAGTTGAGGAGTTGATAGGGAAACAATGACAGCGATAACTTTGTTTCACACAGAGCAAATTTTATATGAAATTCCTTGAATTACAAAAACTAGTTTTTGCGCTTCAATTTCAGACCTTTCTTCAATTCAAAATCCTTTTTAATTTTTCATTGCGGGTAGTTAGAATAAAAATTGGTGGGTGGATTAGTCAGCTTATCGCAATTCGTTAATATACGTATGTATGTTTTTGCTGTATATGTTTTAGTAAGTACTTACAACAAACACCAAAACTACGGGCTCTATTCTCTAGATTTTTGCAAGGATGTCATTGCAATAAATATCTTTTGGAGTAGGAGGTTCCATTTAAAGCCACGCAGTCTTTCATTTATATTTTTCATCCAGTAGAAATTCCAGTACCGCCATTATAGTATCCTCCTGACTGCTTTCTTTCGCAATGATTTATGTGATTTCCAGAAAAAAGGTTTTGAATAAATGAGTTAAGGCATGGAAGTACGTAGGTATGTTTTACGTAGAAAAAAGTAGAGATGAAACTGGAGCAAAAGAATAGAATTGGATAGGAAAGAAGATGATATTATGTAGTTTGAACCATGTTGGTGTTATTACATAAAATGTTTTCTTATACTGAAATAATGCATATGCACGTCGAAAAGGGAAAGAAAAATGTCGGAGAAAAATTAAAATTTTATATGCGAAGCTGTTTGAAATAAGAGATGAGAACATTTTTTAAAAAGCATATTCCAAATGTAATAAATAGAATGAATTGAAGTGAGTAGTGACTGTGTAATGGTTGGAATGGAGGTAGCGTTAAGTTATTTTTCATACGATGGTGGTAATATTTTTTCGAACAGCAAATATTTTAAAGCTAGAGATGAATAGAAGGGAGGTGGAATCGATCAACTGTATTGCTCCTCTGTGCACATTGTATGATGATTGTGTTATTTCATTTCCTTATTCTGAAATAATAACTACCATCATCATGAATAAATACAATAATGTGTATTTGGAGAGGAGATATATAATAATATCGTGAATAGGTGGTCCTTATAATCATTAGCATCATCTTCATGCCTTCATGCGAGAAATAGTGGCAATAGAAATGATGACGATTATGTTAGATAGAGTATGTAGTTCACAGGACCCACCATGAAATACAGAAAGACGTGCCTGTGCACTACATTAAATATGGTCCCTGTACAATTTCAAGCCGTCTTAGAGTTGGAAATCTCCAGTGGAAATTGTACGTGACAAGAAGAGGAAATGATTGGAAATGTATGGGAAAGAGAAAGCGCCAAAGTGGATTCACGAAGTGAATACGTACTCAATTGCGTAGTGATGGTTGCACGAAGGGTAGTCCAATGTGTGCCTTCAAACCAGTCGTCAGTTTCTGAAGGAGGGAAAAGAGGGTCAACAGAAATGGATTTTAAAAAGACTTTTAGACGAAGAATCATGTTTAAATTTGGAATAACTCCATGTTTTATCCATATTTTATGTAGTCGTTATGTATCATAGTGGTTGCCCTTGTTGGTCAAGTGTGTTGATTTATAAATTATAATGAACCCAACACACCGCCACCTGAACTAATGAATTTTGTTGAGGATCTCCTTTCTAGCATTTCATCTTTGTTAATCATTGTCCACATTCTCATTTTTTCTAGTTTGTTCCAAACTTGTTTCCTTTTTAACTTCATTACATCATTATGTTTATTTAGGAATGGTTAAAAGAGACATTTCTACTAGAGTTTTTTTTCAAAACTTTGAATGGGTTTACTGGAACCTCATTTCTTGTTTTTCCTATGAATTGGAATTCGAATCATTTTTACAGGCAGTTTTGAGCTCTGACTACCCTACAGCGGTTTTTATTGAATACAGTTTGTAGAAAACACTTTTGTGAGAGTTGAATCACCTAAAACTCCATCTAGTCATCTAGTAAAGGTAGGTAACGAATTTTTTGAACAGTTGGAAGTTTTTATTTGTTTCACTGGCATCCATCCATCCATTTCAGCTAACGTGTTATTGGAAATGACAGGTAAAAAGATCCTATTATTAAGAAACATAGTCGCATGTTATGCCTATCAGTTTTGTCGTCATTTACTTTTGTAAAATGGATGGATGAAGATGTGGAAACCTGAAACCTAGAAAACGACAAATGAAATTTATATGGAAAGACTATGTTTTGTTTGAAAAGGATTCCAACACACATGAAAGATCACTTCATGAGTTATTTATTTTAGTTTATTTTTCTTCTTGAAATTCATCGTATGTATAAAATATCGTTAGGATTTCTAGAGTAATATGAGAAGAGTTAAAAGTGATATGCCCTTTGCCCTCCCCTTTTTTCCTTCATTCTTTCTCTTTCTTCTTCGTCAACTTCATCTTCGTTCATTGCTTCCTGTGAGTTTCTTCTAGATATGTTTGTGTGGATTGAAAAGAAAAGAAAGTTGAGCTGACGTTGTTTTGATTGATGTTCTTTCATAGGTGTATGCCCGGTTCCTGGCTCAAGATCATGATTCTGGAAGAACGTCTTATTTTATCTCAAGAAAAACCTACCTGAAAGTAACGGATTTGATATCAGACTATCTACGTGTGTCAGATACACAAGTAGCTGTGATCAAAGGTGCTTCCTCTCCTGCCGTTCAAGGCACTGGATCTGGAAGGACGGAAGTTCAAGTAAGTCTCTTGCGATTTTTCTACTTTTATTTCTTCAAAAAAACCAACGCAACATCAGCCCCGTCTATTTTTCTGACTGATGTGACTAGATAACTATACTATTATAGACACAAACAATACAGTGTAGTACTGGAAAAAATTTAGCAACACGAGTTTATTTGAAATAAATACATTTCATTTATTTCCGTATATTCCCAACTGCTGCTTTACGGTTGTGAAAAATGCTTTTCGTTTTTATTCCGTAGGAGTTCCAAATGCAACATGAGCTGTTTTAAGAATAAAATTATATGATAAAAGAATCTTAATGATTGAATGATTTTGTTGCTCTAGCTTTCTCTTTGCTAAAGTTTTTATTATTGCCAATAAAATTATATTTGCCAATGCATCAATTATTTTAGAAAGAGTGTTTGATAATTTGGAAGACCAAATTGATAGATTGCTTAAATTCTATCATTATACATCTCCGTCACAAATAATACATGATAATAGTCGACAGGAGTCAAATCGAGAGTGAAAGTATATCATTCATTTGTTATTATTTCAGCAGTACACGAAATTATTTGAAATATTAAATACTATATGATTTATATAACATGTATGAGTTTGATATTATGTTTTTGTATAATCTGATACGCATATATTGAACACAATATGTAGCATTTGAACTAGTCATAATCCGTAATGTACTACGAACGTTTTTATTCGGAATCTTTATATCATTTCCGCTGGAGAGCACAAGAAGAGATCTATCTCTATTTTTAGCCCACTTTTTATATTTCTAAATGTACAAGAAACTCATTAATGATTATAATTTCCAGGTGGTTTCACCCGTCACCGGACGCGTTTTAGGTACAAGGGAAGTGCGAATTGTCAACGAGAAGGTTTCCTTGCTCGCAATGAAAGTTCAAGTGATCTCAGGTGTACAGCTCTCCCTTTTCCCCGATACGGACTCAGATAATGAATTTGTGGCTGAAACTGCAATCAGTTCCAAACTGTCTGCAAAGTATCAGGTAATAACTTTTGTGATAGTTTTTGATTCAATTGGTATTAAATTTACAGTGAAAAGGACATAGTGACAAGCACGGTGTCTACTACTAGGAACTGGATTTTACAATGAATTTGTGAGTTTTGTTGGAGGAATCAACAATACTAAATCCTTGTGGTATTTTTTATTGTAGGAGGCTCTATTAGACATCAGTCTTCGTTTCTCAGATGGTTCGTGGGTGAAGCTGGATGAAATTGAGCGAGACAACTACGTCCTAGCAGTAGGCAGTCTTGAGCCTACAGTTGTGGAATTACCACCAATCCAAAATTCCAAATATCCTCGTATTATAGCTGTTAGTGAAGGAAGCGGTCCCATCATGAGGTAAGATTAAAAATGTTCCCTTCATTCATTTAATTCTTCTATTTCTCTCTCTCTCTCTTGAAGTCAGAGAAAAGGCTGGAAACACACAGCAACGCAGTTTTCATTTCATGAGACGTGAATGCGAGAAGAGAGAGGGATAGGAAGAATGAGCTTTGAAGAAAGCTGACTGTGAGCATTTTTGTCGTTGACATCTCGTTTATTCTGTTATTTTTCGTTGTTGTTTTATTTTCAGAGTCTCACTTGAGCTGAGCGATCAATGCCACCGACAAAACTCTGTTCCATTAGCAATGTCCGTAGCACAAGTTGAAGTGAATTTCACGACAAGCATGAGTCGCTCGGAATTCACTCAAAATGACAGCAACCTAGGTGCAGGGAACACAAAACATTCCTTTAGGAAAACGGGACGTGGAGGAAAAGATAGAAATGGAAGTGGGAAGAAAGATCTGTCTGCAATGTCGAGCGTATTTCGAGGTGGCTCTGGGAACACACCTCATCACAGTCATAGTGATATTGCTGGCGTTCTCTTAAAAGATGACAGTAGTAAGGCATCAATGCCATCCCAGCATTTAGGACCCATCAGTGTCGGATTTCTTCCTGACAAAGGATGGTCTTTTGCTGCACACAACACTCCATTGGAAATAGCCATGTACGTCCTTTTGGGAGTGTTTAGCGTAGCAATCCTTGTCTTTGTGGCTTCTTGCTTTGTTTACGCATCCCGTGTGAAAAAACGAGAAACTGGTCATCCGGATGACTTTGCGATGGGAATGAAACTGGAACAGGATCCTATCCTGGGAAGATTTGGTGCTCCTACACCTGGTTGTACGACAAACGCACATGATTGGGTTTGGCTTGGACGAGCGTCTCTAGCTCTACATCCTTCAATGGAGAGTAATCGCAATACTGCCACAGGTCGTGGAAAGCCAGGATTCGATGTAGGAAGACAGATGACAAGCACACCTATGCGTATTATAGCAAACCCAAATTTTGAATCACAGCAACAACAGCAACAGCTAATTCAAACAACAAATAGCCAGTTGTCATTGACTTCACCCCATTCCCAGACAGCCATCAGCCATCACGGCTCTCCGGCTGCTGCTCCACTATTGTCACAACAAGGATTTATGCAACCTGGTCCTTCTCGACAGTTTGGCAGAAGTCCTATTGCATCCCAGCAGGAAACTCCTTGCGTGCCATCCACACCTCCTCCTCGCCCACCAAAGGCAACGTCATCATCAACTCCAATAGACACAACAACATTTTCAATCAAGCAACAACCCGAAACAAATGGATCTAGCAGTAGTAGAAGCAAGCCTGGCTCTCCTCCATCAGCAGCGTCCAATATCTCATCTGGACAAAGTACCCCAGGTGTGCTAGAAGCTCCAGACTACAGACCTCCTATTCCGCCTCACAGGAATATTTCTACCAGCGGACATCACAATGAAGGGCAAAACTCTTCCTCTTCTTCAAAGAAAATGGGCGGAGGAACCTCTCCAGCTGGCACTGCCCTGCAACCAGCAAGTAGCCCAAATAGTTATAACATTAATCACTTTAGAAACAGCAAATCAGCAAAGAGTAACGGAAATAGCAGCAACAACAGCAACAATAACCATCACAACCGAAATAATAAGGATGGGTTGGACGTGCTCCCATCCCCATCCATGATTGATTTTCCAGAAACTAGTCATCACAGGAAGGTGTTGCCACTCACTTCCTTGTCATCATCAGGAGTGGCTGGTACAAATAGCTCTGCTGCATCCAGCCCATCATCCACGTCATCATCATTAGCGGGAGGGAGTAGACGAGATCGGGATCCTCAATATCATCCACAGCTTGACCTGAAGCGACCAACAAACATTGTTGGAAATCCAATGTGCTATATTGATGAAGAGTGTGAAGACGACGACGATGATGATGACTTGGAACGGCCTTTAACTGTTGCTGTAGCCGCGGCTGCTGCTGCAAGACAGAACCACAAATACAACAGAAATCATAACTCTTCTGGAGACGCTAGCGCTGCTGCTGGAGGCAGTGGAGGTGGCTCCTCTTCAAGCACTTCATCATCCAGACACAGAGCAAACAGCAACAGCAGCAATCATAAACTCGACATGGACTACGACCAACTCATGGAATACTTTGACAGTTTGAAGGAAACTGAAGCATAAAACAAATAAACCTAATTAGACTTTTTACTACATACCTATTTACAAAAAGGCATGCTTTCACTCCAGCGAGAAAAGCTAAACGAGAATGTCCTCCTTTAATTTTGGTTTGTTAAGCAAGCATGTGAATTATTAAAACAGGTTTAGCAATATGGATTAAAACATCCTCGTCGGTTTTCTCTAATGCAAATGTCGAATATTTAAAGATGCTACCATATGGAGATTTTTCAACCCTATTCATTCATATTTACTACTAGAAATGTACTCTCTTTAAAGATCTTCAGAGATTGCAAACCTAGTTGGGACTGCTTTCCTTATACGCATGGAAAACACTTTGATATTAAATGAGTCTGGTTAAATGAGATATACCAAATGTATGTAGACATATAATTAGGACATAATGCTTGTCTTTGTGTAATCATTACGCAATGCAAGCCCCTTAAAGAAAAGTTGAAACTCAAAAATGCGAAACAATTGCGGGTACATAAAGATATTTGATGAGAATACGAAAAAAGTACACATTTGCAGATAAGTCCTCCACATTAGTAGTGCCATTAGATTGTTGATGATAATTTCTCATATCATAAGCAAATACTTTTATCCGCCGTTTTCCTAAATTAATTTTTGTTGTCTACTCACAAAGTAGATTACTTCCTTTTGATAAAATGGGAAAGACACTGCAGACTAAACAGTATAAAGTTTTCAATGGTTAATGTTTTCTTAAGGCAGTCACGGAAACGAATTTTCATAATTTGTGTAACAACAAAAAAGGTTATGCGTATTATGTAATAATTTTATAAGCTAGAGGAATTAATGATGTTGTAAGCACAACTCACTTTGAAACTTAACTAGATATACTCTGAACAAACATAATATTTATTTATTTTTACAGTATTCATGCATGAGCATCATTGTGTACAACAACCAATGCTAATCCGTAACTATTATTTAATTTTAAGTAACTCATGCAAAATAAGCATAAAAGGATTAATTTAATAAGATAACGTAGAGCAGACAAATAGGAAATGGATTACGTACTTAGTTTAATTACGTTAACCATCCCTCACTTTTATCTTAAACCAAAAACCTTTAACCTAGCAATGCCATCCATTCGGATTACGTAAAATTGAATGAGAGTAATAACTAGTGAAAAGTTTTTAGCAATTACAATAATCCTTTATTTCGTTTTGTACTGAGGATAGTAAACGTGATTGTTTCCATTTGTCTTCACATTTATCCTTTAGAGTATTATCAAACAACCAGTCAAGGTATATAATTTAATTGTTTTGCTTTTCTTCGTTTAAAGGAAGCTTTAATTTTCTTTTGCGGTGATTTACATTATTTACATTTTGTGTTCTTTTGTATATTTTATACGATTAATTGATAAAATGCTATGTTGTCTGCACAAATGTTCAATTCTGATTTGTACAGATACCCAGTTCATATATCGAATGGTCAAATACGCTTCCCAGTTTATGTAATTTTACTTAAGTATATTCAATAGATTTCTAGTTTAAAATACTTAACAAATAACTGCAGATCTCAACTGTCAATCATTATCCACCTGGTAGTATAAATAAAAATTATTGATATTTTAAGAAACAATGTACATAATTATATAAATTGTTCTGATGCTTGTCTACTTGCACGATAAAAGTAGTGGATCAAACTATTAGTTTGTGTGATGTTTAATTTGCCATACTAGGAATAAGTTCCGGTAAAAATACTATAGATATTATGACTTTTTGAGCAAAAATATATGAACTAACTAATCGTAAGCCAAATATTTTAGTCGTTAAACACATCGTACTTGTAGATCTTTTAATTACGGAATTTGTACTTAAACAACATTCAAACAAGCAAAATATATCGCTGCAATATAGTATATTAAGCCGGTGTTGTTTCAAATGATCGGTTAATCCTTTTAGTACGCAACTCGTTCAAATTTATTATTGTATTATAATTGTTATTATTCTGAGTTTATCCGTACATACTTACTGAAGCAATATACATGTATGATAAATGTTTTACATGTATCATACTACTACCGCAACAACAGTTTGTTCCTAATTTGTAACACTTTATCAATCATATATAATCTCATTATCATCGCAGAAAAATTATTTAATATTTAGGGTGTACATGGAGAAAAAATGTAATGTTTTTGAAATTAGTTAAGACAAAAATGCTCTTGCAGAGTATTTGTTTTATGCAATCAAATAAACCTTTTAGTCAGTTGCAGTTTAAAAACCGGAAGAACAACGCAAGCGAACTAAATTCATTAATATATTAAGCAGTGCCGCCAAATTATTAAACTCCGCAGTAGTCAATCAGTAACGGATAAAATTGCCAGTGTAATCAACGACCCCAGTAATTACATTATAGAGAAAATATTAAATAAAATATGTTTAGATTAAGTAGACAAGCAACAATTCAACATAAATGCATGGTTCTTCATTTGTTAATATAGGATTATGTTCATCCAAGGAACCATTAACAAAAAGTCGAAGTTATGTAGAACTTGAAGTCATGAATGAACGCATAAGAAAAACATTCCTATTACTTATACTATTTGGCTTTATAACGGTGTTAGATTACATAGAGCGACTTATTCATATGATTGAATGCATGTTTCAAAGTTGGTTGTGAGAAAGATATAGCACTCAAAAATAATTGACAGTTTTTTAAGTTGAATGAAACAAAATTCGGAAACATGGAAAGTCGTAAATAGTAGATTGAATGAGTTTAAAGTACAGTTGAATGAAATGTATTGAAGACTACTAATTAGAAAAACTTTTGTGTAATCAGCACTAACGTATACACAAATCAAATCGATGTAATATCGATAATATAATACGTAATCTTAAAAGAAAATATTGTTGAGAGTGACGTCATGCACCTTGTATTTTGATATAACTATAAAAGATTATTACAACTTTACACTTTATTACACACACACCAATATTGATATTTTTTGCATAAGATAAACTAAATTCAACGGTAAATGTAAATTTTAATATGCACCACGTTATACCATTTTCCCTTTGTGTAATTTTGAAATTTGTGGCTGGTCACGTTAAATGCAAAAGTTAAGAATAGTAAATAAATAAAAAGTAAAGCAAATTTTCCTCGTTTTTCTTATAGACAAGACAACAACATCTTAGATAATTAACATTTTACTTTCTATTGGATCTAAATATTATAAGTTTGGTGAAAGAATCAAAAAGCACTGCACAGGAGGTGCTATTAAGAAATATTTATGTACGTATATGACA
>JAANSO010000595.1:0-27424 GCA_036507315.1 Lepidocyrtus fimetarius
TGTTCTAATGTGTACTTATAGAAAACTCGTCGTTAGTTCTGACAACTGCAATACCTATGTCTAAAAAATTTGCTCGTTTGAAATGATAATCCTTTTGGTCTATATTTACCGTTGAAATTCAACTTTCACTATAATGAAACTTTATCATACACCTACATGTATGAAATAATTTGGTGGAAAAATAAACTTCTTGGAAGAAGAAAAATGAAATAATACTAAAAAAATGGAACTTTATGCTTGCATGCGTTGTTGTTGTATGTACTATGTACTTTATCTAAATAATACGTATCCATATTATCATTATTATCATATATGGGATAAAAGTTTATAATTTTGTTTCTTTCTGAAGCTAGTTTTTATTAGTAAACTAAAATCGATTTCCTGAATCCCAAAACCATTAAGTTCCACAGTAGATAATATCCAAATTTCAAAAGCACTTAACCTTTTCTTTTCGCATATGTAATGGTTTGATTTTATCCAGCAGACACAGTAGACTTAAAACGGCATAATATTATGTAGTTTATATTAACCAAACATCTAGCACATACGTTGACCATGAAATTAAAATGACAATGATAAAAACATACCAAATGTTTTTAATTTATCTCAACTAATCCGGTTATCCTGAACAACGCGATTGTCAATGGAAAAATTATGCTAACAATTTTTAAGTAATTTTTAATTACAAACTGTAAAAGTTAGATTGGTTTACACTTGACATGACCAATACATATTTCCATAAGGAAACAAAATAATGACAAAAAACTCCCAATGACCCAAATTCCCAGTACAATAAGTATGTCCCCAGTGGTAATAGGCATTTCTTCATTTTTTTCATCTATTTTATACGATGATTTTTGTTTTCCCCTGCGTCTAGCTTTCAAAGTAGCTTCTTTTTCTACACTATTCATATACATTTTATACCAAAGGTGTATTAAGTACCCAGCCCTAGCCCATCCAACATATCTTATGAAAACCTCCTGAAAAATAGAGCCCCTTCTAAGAGCCATCGTTACATGGGCTACTCCTCCGGACTCCTTTTCCGCTACGTATAATGATTTTAGCAAGTCATTTTTAGCAGAATGCATGGCAATCGCGTTGTAAATCATGGAGCTCCAAGCGATACAAGCACTGGGGTCATTTCCATTTGCAACCTTTGTAAGACAAGATAGAATGTCTGGATCAAATTTCATTCGTTTCCACAAATCTTTCATTATGGGACTGGGTGAGGTTTTGAACAACTCCATTTCTAAACCTCCTACAGATTGCATTACGACAGAATATTTGGGATTTTCATGAAGTTCTTTAAACGTTGTTGGGAAACCCTGTTTCTCTGAAAATGTCAGGTAGCCAACAAGATTACATTTATAAGCAACTCCTATTAAATAACAAAATAAAATCCATAGAAAGATTATTATTCTGTTTGAGTATCCTTGAGGTGGCGACGGGTTGGGCTGATCTAATAAAATTGTGTATAATTCCAAAATCAGTTTTGGAATTTTTTGAAGAGTTTCAAAATTTGGACACTCCAAATTTTGTTTTTCAAGTATAAGTTTTGCGCACAGCATTACCAGAAAGGTAAAGAATGTAATAACAATCAAGAGCCAGACAAACGGTGACAGAGGATGAACTATTGACTGCCATGGTCTAATCGAGGCAGGTACTTTCACACAGAAGAAAAGAGAATTGAGATACTCAAAAGATGTGTATGTAAACGTTGGAAATCTTTCCCATGTCGGAGCCAGTACAGGACAAACTTCTGCTTTTCCTGAAACTAAACTTTCAACCATCGAATTTAGTGTCCATGAACCATTCTGCAACCGATAACCAAATCCTGTAGCTAATTTGTATGCAAACGATGCATTTTCTTTCTTGCCAATTTCACTTAAGAACATAAACTGTAATCCACCAAACTTTCCACTTGCAAGCTTTGCCATATACGGCGGAAAATGAATACAAGTAACTGGCAAATACTGTCTTCCTCTTAAATTACTCAATTTCTTTTTAAAATTAGGAGAGGATGAAATGGAAAGGTAACCGGTGAAGATCTCTGGCTCTATGTAATATTTAATTTCATTTTGCTTGTTTATGTACATAATATGCTTTCGAACAATTGAAACTGTGCTCAAAAGGTGGTCATGTCCAAAAGAGTGACATGAGCTTAATGAATCTTCAGATTTGGAAAAGAAAATGAAATGGTCATATATTGTTCTTGGAAGGATTTTGATTAATTTAACTAATGAAGCTTCAGAATGTGAACATGAGACCAACACAGTCCAACACGGAGAAACAAATCTTTTTGGAGTGTGAAAGAGTCGTTGAAAGTTATTTTGAATCTTGTCAGTATTGTAGATTAAGGCATACGGTTGGAACCAATTAGAAACAGTTTTCAATAATACAATATTACCATACTTTGAAGATGAATGTAGCACAAGGTTTAATGAACATGACATTTCCGTAGCTGACCACTGAGATTGGATGTCTTGCACTAGGGTATTCGTCAACAAAAGATCTGCAGTTTTCAATAATGTCGGAGGCAATAAATTTGGCAATGTATATCTGGATGGAAAGATGAAAAAGCCAAATAATCACTGGACAAATCAACGAAAGTTTACGTGAATCCATAATTGTCTTTTCTATTTTGTCAACAAGAAACAATTTATGTAAGAGCACTTGTTACAAAACATTTTGTTAATATACTAAACAAAGAAAAGTCAGCACACTTACTGTCCATTCTAAAGTTTAAGATAATTTTTAGTGCATTTTTCTAAACGCTCGCAATGTTGGTAAATGGGGAAAAATCGTAAATGCACCCAAAAAATTATCTTATACCTTAGAACAGGGAGTACTTGGGAGTGATTTTGAACTACACAGTTGATGATTTTAATGGATAAATTGCTTCTTGAAAGGAAATTTATGTTTCCTTTTCAGTTTACTATTATTATTTAAAGAAGTCATGCCGCGAGTTTGCGTGCGTGGTGTCCCGGAAAAGCAATAAAAATTATCAGATGAATTATACGAAATGACGACAAACAATTTCTATTTTGAGATCTCTCTCTCTCATCTTGATGAATTAAAACATTTCCCTAAATGAAGTACCCGGAGAACTGATAAAGACAGTAGAAGCAATTTTGAAGAGATTCCTTATCATGATTGCTGTACGTAAACAAGCAATGGCTTTAATATATCACTATTTGCGAACAGAAGCAAGTTAATGAATGTCGAATGAATTCAGTTGGATTGGCTAGATACTATATTATGCTCTTACACATGCAATATATCATTACTACGAAACTAATATCAAAGTACCTAATTGATACAAATTGATGATTAAATATGAATGTGATGTCGAGTTTCCTCAGCCATTATTTCCAGGTGTAAAAAATTTCGATCATTTAATATAACATATAAACTTACAAAAACCTTATATTTTTTACTAAATTAAAACATAATAATAGAGGTATTATAAATCCTTATAATATATAATATAATAATAATTATTTATAATACCTCTATTAACATAATAATTATTAGTTTGATAGTTGTCACCATCTAACACATTGATGTAACATCTTATCGAATTGAAAGTTTGGAATGGCATAGTACACGAACACCAAAATGAAAGTTAAGGCAATTGACCATGTCTCACTTCAACATGAGTTGGGTCACAAACATTTGTCAGTCCGAGAATTGCAGCTCTATTCGTCAATTCGTTGACCCGCATAGCATATTTTTCTTGGCATTTTATAAGATCCTCCAGATTGTTCACAGTTTCTTTCTGCAAGCAAATCATTCAGCACAACACAATTAGTACTTTATATAGAATATTTAATTAAAGATAAATACTAGAATAGTTTAACTTACCAGGGTTTCCAACTTGGTTCCCAAATTTAAGTCAAGGTTCTCATCTTCCACAAGTAAGCCAATCTTATCAAGTATTCTGCTGAGCTCATACACTGCGTCAACTACTTCTTGATGTTTTTCCACATTGCAATGAACTATTTGGGGTGGAGGTGCACCTTTAATTTGTCGGGTAGGCATAAATAAATCCATATTTTCTGAAGCGTTTCTTTGTAGGAACTTATGTATAATTTCTTGAACATGCTTTAAAGACTGGAAAAATGTAACTGAAAACAAGTCAAAGAGTAACAAGAATTAGTCAATTATATTCATTCATTTTCTTACTCTATTTTCATAACTCTTTCTGAACATAAACCATAATTTATAAACTTACTCATTTTTTCTGGAGGTAAAAGTTGAGCAAATGTAGTTTTACATTGCAAATTCACCACGTATTCCAAATTTTTGCCGTAACTCGTCACCGCATTGATAAGTTCATCAAAAAGTTTGAGATAGTGGGGTACTTCCCTTCCATAGCCAACCTGCAATTCTTCATCTTGTCCATTGCATAAACCATTCGCATTCACTTCCAAGGCCGTCACGTCATTGACTGTCCCTCCATCAGTTTCTCCAGTACGACGAGATAAGGTTGACGGAACCGATGAAACAACAGAACTACCAACTGAAACTAACGATTCCAATGATCCTGACTTCCCTGCCATATTATTTCCTTGAGGTTCAGCAGAAGCAAATGAGGCAAACAGATTCTGTTTACAAGTCAATTTGGAAGAGTCATTGTGACCTTCTCCGTTAGTATTTACATTGAATTCCTCGTAAAACTGCTCAATTCCCATGTCTTTGTTGTACTTGCCAGTTTCCAACCTTCGAAGAATCTCCAAATGCTGACGAGGTGTCAGTTTTGGCTCCAAGGAAAGCCCTCCAATGGGTTTCGTCCTTGAACTTGATTTTGGAGTGACTCCACGTCTACCCCGGAGGCCTGACACTGGAGCTGAAGGTGCTTGGAATCTTCCACCTGCATTTGGCGTTGCTCCACCTTTTTGACGGGCTAGCCCTCCTCCAGAACTCATTCTAACAGATTTAAATTTAACAACTATACCTATTACCGTTGCTTCTAAAGCTCACTTTAAATTAATTTTGGAAAAATGTTAAAATATGATTTTAGGGAATGTGGAATATGAAAGAAGATGAATGAAAAATGTTTGTTTTGTTGTTTGACAGATGATCCCCGCCACATTTCCTTCCTTTCTTTGCTGAAGCGAGCTTTTTATGAGCTCAATATTCATGATACATGCTTAGGTACTTTACTTTTGTATTATGCAATCTATAGCTATCGATCGAGGCGCATAATGCAATATAAAATTGGTGATAATAAACTAACGTTAAGCTACTTAATTTAATTCATCATTTACATACAGGTTCAATTAATTATAGCTGAAAATTATCAAATCCAGAATTAGTAACTGTTAAAAGTATCAATCGGAGAGAGAATTTTGCCAAATGTGGAGGCAGATTAGTTTATTATGTATCGTGTTTACAGATTTCATAAGATATGAATCCTAACACGAGTTAAAAACTTTTATACTTCCATGAAATGGACATAATGAAATTGCGTTTGTAGCTAATTTCTAAGAATTTATTATGTTTTGCTTCTATTTTTAGTCATTTATGTATGGATTCTTATCTATCTATGCTTTTTTAACAGTTTGAATGAGTCATTTCATCCAAATCCTGCTATTGAAAAAATATGAACTATTTGTCATTTTTGGTTAGTCATGATTTAATAGCTTCATTCAATCCAAGTTCATGCGCATATAATAAGTGCATGATTTAAGAATTACATTGGAACTGAAAGATTCAAGAGGGTTTATTATTGTGGGATGCGATGCAAAACAGTCATAAATATAAATATTTTTGCGACTTATTTTAGTTTGAGCTCTTTAAAAACATGCACACAAAGGAAAACTCCAAATCATTCAAAGAGATATGCTATAAACAAAAATGAGCACAGGCTATTCCTATTCCTTCTACATTTTAATGATTTGGTAGACAAGCGGAAATGAATGGGCGTTAATAATATTTCGTTTACTTGTTCAAGAGCCAAATCAATAAGTTACACATTATTACGCTACGGTGAGTGGATTTATGTACTTGAATTTATTGAATGTACTTTCACTCTTCAAAAAGTTTCAGAGAAATTTTTGTTGCACTAGCGAAAGAAAGAAACTAATTTTTGTAGCTAAAATGGGAGTTGAATTAATTCTTAACTTTGACAATTTTTCTAATACCTTCAGACCTGGGGACGTAATAACAGGAAACGTATCTATTAGTAATTCTGAAAAGGTGACAGTGAAGGGTAAACGCTCAATTTTACCATTATGTATTTATAATAAAAAATAGCAATGTATATTTTTAAATGCATACAATTCATATTCCAGGATTAACAATAAACTTTCATGGTATTGGAAACGTGTCTTGGACAGAAAAGAAAACTGAGCGTATCCGACCACATCATTCTGATCATGGTTCACCTCACCGTCTCAGTGAGCATTTAAATCATTTTCTAATACCTTCAGACCTGGGGACGTAATAACAGGAAACGTATCTATTAGTAATTCTGAAAAGGTGACAGTGAAGGGTAAACGCTCAATTTTACCATCATGTATAATAAATATAGATAAATATTTTTAATTCATATAATTCACGTTCCAGGATTAACAATAAGTTTTCACGGTATTGGAAACGTGTCTTGGACAGAAAAGAAAACTGAGCGTATCCGACCACATCATTCTGATCATGGTTCACCTCACCGTCTCAGTGAGCATTTAAATCATGATTCTATCAGTCATGCTCCATTTCATCGAATGTTGCATCCTGATTACAGTCACCATCGTTCATTGCATCAAAGCCAAAATCATAATTACACTATTGGACAAGGACAAACGTTTGGTTCCAACGATTCCCAACAAGTTCTTGTTACAAAAGAATACCAAAACACCGAAATTTATCTGGGATGCAAATTATCGCTACCTGTTGGGGCCTGGCAGGATAGAAGGGGAAATAATGAAATTGTCTTTCCTTCTCGGTCATATCAACAAATTCCGTTTACTTTCCAGCTTCCAATCCATCTTCCTTCATCCTGTAAGCTTTCTCACGGTGAGGTTAAGTACTATGCCGAGGCGACGCTAAGCATAAAAAAGGTGCTGTTTGTTATATCAACTGAAATTAACCAAACCGTGCGAAAGGATTTTAACATTTTGGGAACTTTGGATCTTGCCCTTGTAAATGAAGCTCTGAGTCCATTTCAATTGTTGAAACAAAAGGAGTTTGATGGGATTTTGTGCTTATGTTGTTGCACGTCTGGAGGTGATGGAAAATTTGCCATGGATTTGCGTTTAGCTAGGACTGGTTTTATTCCTGGTGAATCAATAATGTTCAGTTTGAATTTTTCTAATGATACAGACGTGATAGTGAGAACCATGAAAGCGGAATTGACTCAGGTATTAATACTCAAAGGAATTTTAGCACAAATATGACTAATTAATTAGTTAAATGGAGAAATTTCTGATTTTACAGTTAATCTCATTCGTAACTCTGAAGAAAGAAAAGATTGAAAAGAAAAAACTTACTGCTATTGCATACAGTTCAAGAATTGCACCGGGTTCCAATGGTACTTGGAGTGATTCTCTGAAAATTCCTCCTACGTCATATTTAACCAATTTAGGCGGTTGTCGAATCATTCAAGTTAGATACTTGTTAACGGTAAAATATAAAAATTTGAAACCTATATCAGTAATATTCAGTAATGTATACCTTTACTTCAAAATATTCATCTAATTATCATTTTATTCAAACCCACAAACCAGATCACAGCCAAAGCGTCTTTTCTAAGGAAAGTCAACTTACAGATTCCTATCACGGTGGGCACAGTAAATGACCGAACAGGATTTTAGTATTAGAATTTACACAAATTATTAACTACATATTTTGTTTCACTGTTTGAAGTACAAATAATGTAATCATGACTCTAAACAAAGATTTGATAAAACGTGGTGTCTAATCCGGTAAAAACAATTTGGGTAAAATTTTTTTGGAGAAATGTATGCAGATTAACTCGTAATTGGCATTGTGTTTGTCCGTTGTAATGTTGATAATACTTTCGAGTGTGATTTTTAATCTAATCAATGAAGCGATATTTTTATCTCTCAATTTATAATTTGCTGGGAAATTAAGTAAAAAGCACACATATTTTCAAGTTATAGTAAAGTTCAATGATAATATCAAGTAATTTATAGGCATTCACGTATGCTCCTCTTTGATTTCATGGTATGGAAAATTCATACAAGTATGTATATTCATAAAAGTTTAATGTCTATCTTCACCTTACAAAGACTCTTGTAGATCAAAATCCCTGTTCATACATTATTCATGGCATACATTGGTCACTACTACTCGGGAAATTAGAAACTTTTATTCTTTTTATTTGCGGTGATTTTATTTGAATCTTATTAACTTAAATAATGGGCACTGTTGCACTAACGATTACGTTGCAAAATAGATCGAAAGTATTTTATCCTGGCCAAGTTATTCGTGGGCAAGTGACATTTATAAATGAATCCCATATAAAGGTCAAAGGTATATATTTGATTAAGTATTATTCATAGTCAATTACTTTTACACTGTAATTATAATACATAATAGATGCTCTATAACTATTACTACACAGGCTTGACAGTTACAATTTATGGAGAAGGGGAAGTTTATTGGACAGAATCTGAAGTCAGATCAGATACTGTTTCACCTCACCGAAACACTTCTGCTTCACAAAGTCCTGTACGAAGGCATGTCCAGAAAGAATACAAAAATCATGAAACTTATCTCTGTGAAGAAATCGTTTTATTTGGACAAAGTAATTTAGTTTTCTTCAACTTTTTACCTCTAACTACTAATCAAGTAGTTTCAATAACATTTTGATTTAAGGAAAAGAAGAAGGAGGGACGGATATTGTAATTCCTCCAGGAATTCAAACGTACCAGTTTGAATTTCAACTTCCGGTCGTAGGACTACCTTCCTCTTTTTCGGCATCAGCGTTTGGGTTTGTAAAATATTCTATTGAAGCAAGACTAAAACGGCCACTTTTTCGATATGACAAGGCCGAAGGAGAGTTTTATGTAAACGGAATTTTGGATTTAAACTTTATGCCCAATGTACTTCAACCTTTTTCCGCTAATGATCGTGTGGATTTTGGCTACCTTTGCTGTGATGAAGGCTATATGACAATGGATTTATCTTTAAATAAAATAGGGTTTCTCCCGGGCCAAAGAATAGAATTTGAAGCGTCAATTGCAAACTTTAGCATGAATGAAGCGAAAAATTTCAAAGTTGAGCTTGTGCAGGTTGGAAATGCCACACAAATTCATTTAATTTTTTGCTGTTCCGAGTTTGTGTGTTTTATAAAACCATTTGATTAGTCAGTACTTTATTATTTAAACTTGGTCTTATGCTTTTCTTAGATTATGGAGTTTAAGACTTTTGATCGCCGAAAAAAGCTTCAAAATATTGTAACCGATGTTCCATACACTTTTACAGTTCCTGGTGGAGGATTTGAAAGGTGGACTGACAGTTTTGCACTTTCTTCGGGCTTATTACCAACTAATTTGGCTGGATGTAGAATTATTCAAGTTTCCTATGTTCTTCTGGTGCACTTTTACGTGATATTACAATTGCATTCATTAATTTGAAAAAAAATTACACTTGTCACTTTTTATATTTTAGATGTCAGCAGCAACTTCAACTCGAAATCTATTTGTTGATTTGCCTATAGTAATAGGAACTGAACCAGTCCCAGTGCTTTCCCCTCAAATACATTCCTCAAATGCTTCAGCTAGTAACAAACTTCTCACACGATCCTCTAACTGTGATCATGAAAACATAGAGAATGCAATACTATTGAAAACCGAATGCAACGACACAGAAGGAAAACGGGGTTCATTTAAAAAACTTTCAAAAGAATACGACCCTTCACTCAATCCTTTCTCGGAAACGGAGTCAGTAGATGACCTCATCGTTTTGGCTAGTGAAACTAACAGCATCGCAAGCACTTCCACCACAGATAACAACATTCTTTAATTTTGTAAATAAACGTATTTTAAAGCTCAAGAAATTTATTAAAAATATACTCTTTCGGTGTTACAATTAATATACAATTAAAAAAACTAGATATATTATTTGCACGGTGGCATGAAGGAATGTTAATAGGTCGTCCCATTAAATATTGCAGAGGTAGATGACAATGAGGATAAGTTAATTGGGGGTGAAGTTGTTGGAGGTAGGAGATATGTAAATTCTGAATAATTAAACATATGCTCTCCCAAAGTTAACGTATTTATGTAAAATACAAAGACGCAAACAATACTGAGAATATATCCGTTTGCCACCATCTCCCAAACACTGAAATCGCCGGCAGCAAAAATAATGGCATTTACAGGAGATGCTATGGGAAGCATAAAGGCATAACTTGACGTAACTGCTGCTCCAACTGACATGTACAGAGGATGAACGTTCATTTCCCTAGACTAAACAGTAAATTGTAAATTATGAGTACAATCAAGATGGAATTTTTGATGGAGATAAAATCTCGAAAGTCATACTATGAACTTACAAGGCCGAGTAAAAGTGGAAGTATCACGCTAGCTGCAGCAGTGTCTGAAGAGCAAAAATATACAGATTACATTAAGAAAACATTGATCTTTCAAAAAAAATTGATTTTAGTCTTACTTGATACAACTTCCGAGATCAATGCAGTAATTAACATTACAATTAGCAGAAGCAAGGGTTTGGGCAAATCATGCAAAAGGAATAATTCTTGCCCAATCCATTTTGAAAAGCCTGTTCTGACAGCTGAATCCCCAATAGCATATCCACTACCCAATAAGAGTAAAACTCCCCATGGAAGTTTTTGCGTAACAAACTTCCAATCAAGAAGCGCTTCTAATACTGCCCCGTCTTCTGTGCAAGTACAAAATTCATTTACTGTTAGGAAATCAGTTATAAGTATTTTAATAAGCATAATTTTCAAATCATAGTCCTACTTGATGTCAAAAAACTCCAATTTCTTGGAATAATAAATAATAGAACGGCTCCAAGTAACGCAGCGGTAGAGTCTCCTGTATGTTTATCGGAGATGGCTTTGTCCCAACCTTGAAAAAATTGAGGGTCTCGAAGAATCCATAAGAGAACAACTAGTACGAAAATTGTTGCAACACCAATCTCATGAAATGTCATTTTTCCAAGCTTTTTGTATTCTTCTTGAATGTATCGTTTCACATGGTGCTCTTTCCATTTTCTCAGAGCATGTTCTGCGCTATCCTTTTTGCTTCTCAATTTTGGAAGTCCACAATACTTAAATGTCAGATATGACCATGCAATGACAATGTTTATTAACATGGGGGGAAAATTAAAAGCCATCCAGGTAAAAAATGTCATTCCAAGATACTTTCCATCCTGTGATATCTCACGACTAAAATAATGATTTCGTTATTACTCTACACGACTATTGCAGGTAGCATATTATCCATTATTTCGATAACTTACGAGTACGGCTTAATTACTTCTTTGAATACTTTATTTGGTCCTGTTCCCGTAATTGTCACTGTTCTATATTATTCAAATTATGCAGATTTAGTATTGTTGCTTAATTCAGTAAGTGTGATTAAAACCTATATTCAATTTTATTTAATAAATGTACCCTCCAATGCTTGCTGCATATGCCATTGCAAACAAATACATATTTTTAATTCTCCTCCATTTTTCCTTTTCTCTAATTCGTTTTCGGTCCAATCCATCTTCACATTCTAAGTTTGATGAAGAAGCATCATCCATCATTGATTCAAGTCTCTCTGGTTCTACTAAAGATGTAATCGAAGGTTTCTTAAAATCACCACAGAATCCATCTTCTTGGTCAACATTCAGGTCGGTTTTTGCACTTTCAAAGCTTTGTGAATCAAGTTCATTCTTTATAAATGAAATCGGGAGCTGCTCAAATGCTTTTTTACTGTCCATGTTATTGTTTTTCTCCGGAATGCTAACAGATTGATCAGCGTTTTGTTTTTTACTTGACCGATGACCTTCCAAGAGTCCAAGCGTACCCCTTTCGGAAACAACATTTTTAGAATTATTATTTTCTTGGTCATGATGTGGGCTGAATCCTCGATTAGCAAACACAGAAGAATGCCGCATTCTTGGGGAGTAGGGTATGGGTTGAAGGGTAGCTGATTTATTAGGTTCTGTTTGATTTTGTATGTTGGAATTCGCAGTTGTTGCATCAGCTACATCATGAATTTCATCAACAATTGCTACAATTATTGGAACAATCATGGTAACACATGTTGTGTTTGAAAGCCACATGGAAAGAAAGCTGACTACAACCATGAGTCCAAACATTAATCTTTTAGGGGACACTCCTACAATTGTGATTAATCTTAGAGCAAGCCTGCGATGGAGATTACAATATTCAACCGCTAACGCCACAATGGCCCCTCCAAGGAAAATCGTGTTGGACTCCTTCATGTAACTCTGTGAAACGTTGGCTAAAATTTTCAGACAATTAATATGTAATTGATCAACTAATAAAACTTTTGGAAAATGAAGCATAAACTAAAGTTTCATACCGGCATTATCAATTCCGAATAAAGGAAACATGACAAGAGGAAAAAGTGCTAAAAATTAACATCAAACTCCATTATAATTCGTGCTTTTGAGGAATAGTTTTTTTAGATTGATGAAATATACCTGTAACTGGAAGTGGTAAAATTTCAAAAGACCAATACACAGCCATAATTAAAATTATATATGCGAGTTTAAACTTCTGTCAATTGGTTAAATGGTACATAAAATTAATTCATTAGCTAAATTTTCAAATATTGATTAACAAGAAATTTTATAATATTGATTTATTACTGGAGATTCTTTAAAGATGATGTCGCTTCCTGCATCTTCAAATGTACTTGCTTTATAAGCCATATCAGGAACCGGAATCAATTCATTGTCATTGGCAAATAAAATCGGAAGCGCAATAATTGGGGTAAGAATTGCCACTATAAACTTCCATGATCTCTTAAATCTTTGCCTGTAACCTGCCATTCTATTCTGGGATTCTCAATTGATAATATTTTAACTGGATTTATAAAAACAAGTCTTTTATTACCCCATAAACTGTGACAACAGATCGTGTTAGTCCTAAAAATAAAACTGTTGATTTTCAGGAAGCTGCTTGAGGTATGCATTTGTAAGTCGGAGTCAGAGTGTCAAAATTAACATCACAGGAAAAGTTAACTCATTATCAACAAAAATATTTACTGTAAATATGAGCTAACAGACTTTTACATGAGCTAATCAATGCAGAAAATTTAATTGAACTGAATAATTGAACTTTAATTTAACAAAGTAAACGTAAAAGGTAAATCCAAATAAACATATACTGTAGTGATTACATCATGTTTTAGATAATTTACACGCAATATATTAAGCGGCTTGAATGATTTGTCTGGACCGTGATAATTTTCTGAACAGAAACAGGCTTGCAAAGCAAAGTATGCCCGTCTTGTTTAAATGAAATAAGAGACATTGATAGAATTCATAACGTGCTTTTAGTCTAGGTCAAGTGCATTGCTTGGCAAGCCATTGAACCATTTTGAAATAAAAATTGTAATCCTAAATTATAATTAATTAAACTTTGAACTCTCCTCCGTGTTAACAAATCTGAAGAAGTGCTGACGTTACTCTTTCTTCTGACAATTTGAAGCACGCACTAAATCTGGCTTTATATTCACCTGTCTAACATATTATATGATTCATTAGTTGATCCTTTTGGTACACTTTTCTTTATCATTTATAATTTATTGAGCAGGTTTATTGACATTTTAGTAACAATTAAGAATTTTAAGGAAGCTTTCCAGCTAGCAGTAATCTACTTAATTTATTTGCATTAATTGACAACTCAAAACTTCATTGAATTTTAGAGTACTGTATATTTTTAAGTCTCATTTCATTTATTACACATGCATTGCAACAATACATGAAAAAATAATCGCATAATCTCGTATGGACTACCAGATTTTTACTCAAATTGTATTATTTAAAATTATCAATGAGTTGATAATCTTTTTGTCTCCTTTGTATGGAAACAGGCCCGGATCCAAAGTTGCCTGACTCGACTCGAGTCAGGCTTGTATGTTTAAATAGTTCAAACTTTTAAAGGCAAGTTTATTAAATTCTCAAAAACAGAAAGTACGCTGGAAAATCTGTGAATTAATATTTAATAAATTATTGAGTAAATAATCTTCTTTGTATAAACTGTTGCGCAGATTTTCAATTTTTTATGCGAAACGTAAATAATATATTGATTTACATTTTAAACATTTCCGTTCAGATAAGGAATACGTAAATTTCAAACAAACATTTCATATTTGCCTTTCAATCTCATTCATTCACAAACCCATTTTAGTATCTGTACAATTTTTAATTAGTCAAGTTAATTAGACAAAAATGACGATATTTGATTATAAAGTACTATAAAGTGAAACAAGCAGTATGCAGGCGCAAGAACAGAAAGGTGTATCAGGGCAGATAAGACATTTATGTTCCATATTACAAGTGATTTCACCTAAACAACTGCATTCGACATTGATGATTTGAACAAAGATGATATCATACATACGTGCGTGAAACCAATTGATTAATTTTATGCTGGCTTATTTGCTTTTCCCTCTTGTTTTCTTGGTTAAGCGAATGACGATAAATTATTCCATGAAACTTTATTTTTGGACTGCATTTGCATTTGCGCAATTAAATCAATGGGTTTTGATGTACCAAGAATGAATTTATGCATAAACAATTTTGCACTTTTAAAATTAAAATTGCTGTTAAAACTGTATTGAATATACCTTGGTTAAAACAAGGATTTCCTATCGTTAAAATGAAAACTTATTATTTACCAGGTGCACATATGACTCGGAAAGGAATTTGCTTGGTTGAGTTTTGTCATTTATTAATAACTGTTTATATTAAGCACTATGCTTGTTAACTGGATTGAAATTTATAAATAACAGCAAATTTAATATGGATTGAAGCTTGAGCTGAATACAGTTTTTATTATATCAAAACAAATTCTTCTTCGACCAGCGGACATGTAATCAAAGCTTGGTCATCTATGTCACCAGAGTACAAGTCACCTGAATCATCAAAATTTTGCAAACCATCTATGCAAGAGTCTCCTGGAACAGTTATCCAATGACCGTTGGCATGTTTGGCAACTATTTTCCCCGATTTTAGCAATCTAAATCTAAAACACAAAAACAAAAAAATTGTATATGTAATATTATTATGTAATTTATAATTCTGTGGATTACTTTGCTGCATATATGGAATGAGCATCCAAATCTCTCATTGGAATTATGTGGACCCCGGTTTCTGGACATTGTGGAATCTTGCTTTCAATCCTGTGATCGCTAATCCCTTTCAAATTTTCAGCATCCTCATGTTCGTTTTCTAAATCTTCATAGAAATTTGGCAGCCATTTCTTTTCTCCAGAAGGACGGCATTTCATTACTGATACATCAATCACTTCATCGGAGGGACAACATTTAATTATTGTAACAGTTTTTTCTGAATTTATGCAACAAATGATAAACGCATAAACAATTACAAAACTTATTAGAAGTTGATAGACTTGCTTTAAGCCCATTTTGTAATAAATATTGTATGGATCCAATGAAAATTCAGTTGTTAATGAAATCAGTGTTTTATACGATGTTATTCGTTGCAGGTTTTGAGCCAAACTAGATCTGAATTTGAAGTAAATAGTTACAAAAAGAATACTAATGTATATACCGCATAGTTCCGGTGCTTCCTCCACAAATTAAAAAAAAGCCACCATTTTTATGCGTCAAGTCTCGATTTAGACCTTGATATGGTATCTAAAAGTTTAAATTCATTTGCTTACTCACCACAAGTGTACTATATATGTGTACATAAATGATGAGTAGTTTAATTGCATGGAATAATTGATGTCTTAATGCAGAATGGTATTTTAATGCAATTATATTTCATACCCCAGTTTTTTATTTGTTATAAGGTTTTCTTATGAACAAAAATTCCCCAAATAAACCCAACAAAAACAAACAACAAACATCTCCAATTGGTAGAATGAACAAGTTCAAGTCAAACCTTACTTATCTAATCTAATCGAAATAGAAAATTGCTTAGCCCATTTTTAATATCAACCTTTAAAGCATTCATCAGCTTAATAAATTAAAAGATTTGGTAACTGCATATCAATAAACCCAAGTAGTAAAAAACTCGTAACCATTCAAAATCAATGAAACAATCGATTTACTTCCCTTAAAACGATAAACCATACTGTTTGCATATATTTTTAGAAAATATTGAGCCCAGGGCTAAAAAATCTAAAAATATTGGCTAATAGGTTTTGGTATGGGTCCAATAACCTGAATGGTAGTAGATGTTGATGGTTGCGGCGGTTGAGCAACAGTTTGGGCTGGAGAAACTACAGGAGCAGCTTCCACAAAAAACTGGTTTGTTGATCTTGCCCTATATCCATTATGATCCGCTATGTATTCAACAATACGATGGATGCCATTAGGATCCAAGTAACCATATCGGCCCGTTACCACACCGCTAAACGCATCCCGCTTCTCTTCTCGGTAGGATTTTTCTGATAAAAAGAATAAGCAAAATAAGGTTATACTTTATACAATGTACCCCAAATTAATTGAAAATAAACAAGCCACGAGACAGACTAATATTTAATATTTCTGACCTGTATCATATCCAAAATGGTAACCCCCATGCGTATCACGAACTTGAAAATGAAAGTTCGAAAATGGACTCATAATCCCATTGTTGCTCACAGTTGAAACAGGAGAAAGTCCAGTGGTAGTGGGTAAAACCCCCGTCAAAGTTCTTCCAGGAATGGGTAAGGGATATAAGAAAAATTGTACGGTAGATGATACCATTACCCCATGTAGGGCGAACCAAAAGAACGCTTGACCAAGAAATGACATATTTTTCTAGGAATTGAACTGTTACCAAAATTGAAAAGTTTTATGAAAAAATGTTTTTCGTTTACAAGATTGCAAAGCTGATTTTATGGTAGTTGACCAGTCAGCAGTTGAAAAGCTACTGGACATTGAATCTATGTCCAGCTCTGATTTAGTCTGTCTTGTAAGATCAAGTATTTGATTGCTGAATCGCGTCATCATGATCTTATGGTTTGTAGCAAGATGATGATCACCACCAAAGTCACGTCGCATTGGGTGTATTATTGTATTGTTAAAAATTTAGTTACGATAAACGTGATCTTATATGTATACTTATTGCTTCATGAAATAGTGTATTGTTTTTTTCATGTTTCGGACGAGTGGAGAAATGAAGGAAAACTGTAAATTGTAAAATAGTTATGGTCATTGCGTGTGTCGTCAGTGGATAATGTGTTCTCGCCTGCCAATGCACACATTAATTCAACTTGCCTTACCGCTCGACTCCTGTCAGTTTGCAAGAAGGAACAATTACTATCACTGTACATTCGATGATATTGTTGAGAGAAAATGAGATGAGTAAGCAACTCATTGTCCAGCATTAGTGCTATCGTTTGCCAGAATGGGCATTATTAAAAGCAAAAAAACTTCAAACGGATATAAACTTTAAGGCATGAACGTCCATATAATGCAAAAATGTAAGAATTCTGCTTTTAAAACCCATAGTATTGATGTTATTCTAATTATCAACAAACTATATCAAAATCATGATAACTCATTTGCAACTTGTTTTGAAATAATTATTGCTGCATGCGAATCATAACATTAATCATAAGATTAAATCATCATCAATATAAGAATCGTATTTATGGATTGACAAGCGGAAATGTGATAGATATATCCATTCATGAAATATGTATTTGATGAAAAATGAAACATTTTTTACTTTCCTTTTTAACTTAGAATTAAGAAAACTCTAATACACCTATTGATACGTAAAAATCAGAGGAAAAACCTTGAAACTGTAAAGAGGATCTTCAGGATAATTATAATAATGAAGGTGTATACGTCGCGTTACGTGTAGCATAAAAATAAATTTTGGCTGGATTTTTAAAGTTAAAGTATGTGCCAGTAATACTTGATATTACTACTGAATTTGTAATTGTGCTACTGCATAAGAGCCCTAAAGGGATTTTATTTAAAAGCTAATAAATGTTGTTTTGGTTCACCCCGACAAATGTTATCATTCGTCATTTCAGTGCACTGATTTTACATAACAAATTTCAATAAAAATTAAATGTAACAAATAAATCTGCTTTAATAACTTGACTAATAGTAATAGTATGGCACCTCGCCATTACGCATTGAATAAAGTAATATTTGCTGATTATTTTGAAAATGTTTGAAATACCGACAAAGAATATATATTCATGATTCGACGATTTTTAAATGAAACTATTACAAGAAGCAATGTGTTTAGCGTACGTATATCCGCAAAACAAGCGTACCAATTGGTACTCTTGAAATCTAAGCCCAGTCACACCTTTCAATCAAATTATTTGTAAATGAGTCCTAACTTTGTAATGAATTAAGATGAGACAATTTGTTTGAGCAAGACTGTATATTTTCAAATCTTTTAAACATCTTTTTAAAATCTCCTATAGTTTTTTTCTCTGGAGTTTGAATTTATGGGGCACTGTGAACAAACAAACCTATGAAATTAGCCTGAACCGGATCATCAAATTATTTAATCTTAATGCAAATTTAAAACAAACGAATCATATCTATTTTTACACCTCGTTCATTATAGCTTCAACTATGTGATCTATAAATCTAACTACTCTTTAGTATGAGTAGGACCTCATTTTAGCTCATCAAATTAATTCTAATAAAGTCAGTGAATTGTCCATCAGTATCATTTGTCGTGATTGACAATCCTTGATATGATGCGTACACATTTACATTCTGTGAAAACTAAACTCAATAATGCGTTCACATTGTGATAGTTTATGTACTGTACACCAATCTTACTAAATATTTTCAACTTTTAGACTGCAATTTGCTTGTCAATGATGTCTTGAAAACTTGTTGTAATAAATTGACTATCAATTTACTCAACAAGTTCTGCTGGTCTTGCTAGTTAAAATATTGTATAAAATGCAAGTGAGATCATGTCACTACGATCGGAATTCCAGATTTTCTCAAAGAATCATACACAACCAATAACCATCTTCTTCAAACTACTTGTATAGAACATCCGAAAAATAAGAGAATTAATCTAATTAGTAATGTTTAGTAATGTTTCATACTCCAGGATTTTTGCGCAGGGTATTTAAAGACAGACCAAAGGGTTAACAAGAAAGATAAACCATGAGGTGACAACTTGCATTGACAGATTTTGGATCAGGATGCATTGCATTGATTACAGGGTTTTTCCAATAACTTTGGAATAATGCCATTTCCAGAAAAACTGGAACTATTTCAGTCTTTCTGGATTTTCTCTTCTGAAATTCTTGCAAAATATTTAATAAGTATGGTAAGGAATAAACTCACTTTGAGTTTGAATTTCTAAGAGTTGCAGCTTGCCAGAATAAAAATTGTAAAGCTCTGTAAAATTTTACCAGGGTACAAAATAGCGATATAAAATGAACCAAATTTTTAATGATTATTGCAGTGATGATTTCAAATGATTTTCTCCTTGAGCTTGATTGAAGGTGCAAGAACTCAAAGAAAGCCGCATTCCGATTGCTGAATGCGTGTGAGTAGTTAGTAATGGTACTTTTCTTTTAGAAGGTTTTATTGTTTGCCTTTTTACTCGAGGAAATCTCACTAAAAAGTCTTGCATCAAATCAAATCCTTAAGAAAGGGGTAGCCATTTGACTGGAGAGTAGGTATTTTGGTATTGTTGTATCCATTGTAATCAGACGCAAGATGCACGCACGAAAATATTGTTATGAGCATAAAAGACACATTCATGAAAGGGGAATGAATTGGTCTAATTGTATAGACTTGCATAATACAACGCTTTCTTTTGATGGACACTACAAAAAATAGATCAGAAAAAGAACAATGCCATGTTTTGGCAGAAGAGCTCCTGCAATGACTTTGATTAAACTATATGTAAATGACATAATTGTTCTCAATGATAATAGGAAAGATAATTATCTTTGAGGTTTCAAATGCATTTTCTCCTTTGTGGCTTTCGGTTTACAAATTGTGCTACTATACCTAGTTTGGCACATTGTGACCGATAGACGGATGGGGGTAAATGCTAAAATTCCTTTTAAAATGAATTTATATGAAAATTTAAAATTTGTTTAATGCGTATACGCAAGTTTCATTGGCCTGGATGGATTTTTGTTTTATTCGAATTTGTCTGTCAAAATGGATATGTTTTCAAGGGACATGAGATCATCAGAATGAAACAGAGTGAGTGTAAATTTGTTGGTGAGGATCACTGCCTTACCAGGGTGCGTACATGTATAATAAAGGTACAATAATACAATCTGAAAGAGTTACAAAACTGATTTTATTCGTAGTTACAAAAAATAATGCTGAATCATGAATGCATTAACTTCCCTGCAAGGTGCAAAAAAATTATTGCATACCAATCATAATGCAGTCCATTTTACTGACGCAAAAAGCAAATTATCTAGCCAAAGATTTAGATTTACGATAAGCACAAAAACGTATTTGTTTCCGCAATTTAACAACTAAAACCTGAAATAAAATTCATAAAAATTCAATAAAAACCAATTTAATATTATTTTTACGTAAAATGACTTATTGATTATTTCTAAATTGACGTAAATTTGCATTATATAAGTCATTATATATATTGCTTTAATTTAAAGCAAATTTTATTGCGGAAAGAATAAATTGCACACTGAAATGGATCACATTTTAATTAATAATAAACGTAAATTTTTTGGTTTTGTATTGTTGATTTTCCAAAATGTGGCTTTAAACTATACGACTAGACATTACATTGCTAATTTTCATTTGTCTGTATTTAATTTATTACCACCACATTGTTTCACTTCACATTGTTTTGTTGGAATTATCAACGTCTCCGATTATTCTACCACAATCTTTTAAAGACCAAATATCTTTCTGGAACTATTTATACAACGTTCGGACACAATGAAGTGTGCTTTCCTTTTTGCTCTTGTTATAATTGGCATTTTATATGTAAATTAAAACAGCGATTTTGTTAATTTTTGTAAAATATTCTAATTAATTAATAATTTAAATAATAATTTACAATTAAAATCCGTAGGTCAACTCTGCAGCTGCTGCAAGTATCAATGATGAGGGATATTTTATGGAGCAACCAAAGCAGTCGGCAGTTTTCAAACGAGAAATCAATAATGATGACTTCCTCGCCAACAGGAACTTCGTAAAATTAGCCAGACGCAAGCGTGAAGCAGCAGCAGGTTGTTGTCCTTGTGGAAGTAAGTATGCATTTAAATGTTAACGATTTCAGTCATTTCTGAACTATTATGTATCTAACATGGGTAACCATACGTATTTTTAATTCTTGTAGCTCATCATTGCTGTGGTTCTATGTGCCACGGATAAAACCAAAGAAAAAACTTGAGTCTTACAATAATATGACCTTACATGCATTTTGTGAACAATCCGTTTGTATCTGTACATATTCCTTCAACAATAAAACAAATCCGAATAAAAGTAATTGCGTTTGTACTATCATCATATTTATTGTATACTCTCCACAAAAATTAACAACCCAGTGGATCGCTTTCCCAAAATGATTCTGCCAAGTCGTACATATACATTCGTGGCAGTTTTTCAAATATTATGAAAAAATAAATAAACATTTTTATCTAAAAATGTAACATTTCAATATTTCGAAATTGACACAAAGGTTGTATTGTAAATATCATGATTTATTATCACATATGTTTACAGAACGTATTGTATCTTGCACAACAAATTTTAGAAATAAAAATATATTACAAAATTGATCATTAACCTTGAGTTTTTGTTAGTATTATTTTAGTTGATTAATTTCCAAATTTTCTTTTGATTTTTGTAAGCAATCAACTTGTTTGACTTGACAATTCAAAAATATTTTAAACCCTACTTATCGAAAATATTTATAAAACAATGAAGTACGTCTTCCTTACGGCGCTTCTTATTTTTGGCATCTTATATGTAAGTTAAAGAGTTTTTGTTAACTTTTGTAAAATAGTTTTCATATACATTAGTAATGTAAAAATTAGGTCAACTCAGCACCGGCAAGTATCAATGATGATGGGACTATTGCAAACCAACCAAAAGGTTCGATTAGTTTTAAACGAGAAATCAGTGACAGTGGTGACACAAACGTGGACACCGAAGAATCAGAAAGAAACAAGCGAATGTGCTGTCCGTGTGGGAGTAATATTTCATTTTATTAATAAGTTATATGCAAGCCAATTTAATTTATGTAATTATTTTGTTATTTAATTCTTGTAGCGCATTATTGTTGTGGATCTATGTGTCACGGATGAAAATGTTATGAAACTTTGTAATTTTCTGAAGAATCGGTTCGCAATTTATAGATTTTTCCTAATTTGCTAATTCCTAACATAAAATAAAAACAATTAATTTACCTCTTTTAACTTGTGAAAACAACTAAAGTCTATATAAGCAAATAAAAATAGAAAGTAGCTTTTTTGATGGAGACGATAATAATATGTACATGTTTTGATAGATTGTACACGTGCACTAATGTTTATAAAACTATGAAGGCTACAGAAACTCCTCTAGCTAATTTTAAAAGCTAAAGTGATTTGTATAAAATTTATTTCCGTATTTATTCAGTCTACTAAAAAGTTTCTAATCCAAAGTTATGCAGTTATAGATCTATAAATTCCTTGCAATTAGTTTGACCCATCATCAAAAAGTATTATGGAGCATAGTATTATGTACAAATGTTGCATTAATATTCCAGTTATGAAGTTATTATGAAGCATGTACATTGGCATCACTTCCAAAACTAGAATAAATTGTTAAGCAATTCGTCTTGTTCTGTCATAGTGGTGGGTAAAAATATTATTCTGCTTAAAAACAAATAGAACAGGCAAAGCAAAGAATGTTTAAGAATGTATCAACAGAATAGGAGGAAATGATTATTTATAGCAAGGAAGAAAGTCTTAAATGTACTATTCATTTGATTTTATATTATTTTTGAGTTAAGTAAACTGTATCCAGAACAAAATTAATTAAGCATTTGAAAGGTTCGGTTGGATTATTATTAGGTAATAATGCCAATGTTGATACAAAGAGGAATGAGGAGAATCAGAGGAGGATATCTTTATGCAAATATGTAATTAAAGATGGATTTATCTTTTTCATCAGAAGAAAAGAGTCGTCTCCCTTTCTCCATTATAGTTGTAAGTCGTAGTGATTCTGATGAAAGCCCGAACTTGTCCTTAATTCTTGAAGTAAACGGTTTGCGTTCAGGCTGAGGTACAGATTCGGTTGCTATTTTATACTGTTTCTTGGCAGAATCTCCCACACTGTATGGTAAATCCTCTTGATCCTCCTTAGGACTGAAAATGTTGCTAACTCCACTCAAAGATGGATTTATCTTTTTCATCAGAAGAAAAGAGTCGTCTCCCTTTCTCCATTATAGTTGTAAGTCGTAGTGATTCTGATGAAAGTCCGAACTTGTCTTTAATTCTTGAAGTAAACGATTTGTGTTCAGGCTGAGGTTGAGATTCGGTTCCTATTTTATACTGTTTCTTGGCAGAATCTCCCACACTGTATGGTAAATCCTCTTGATCCTCCTTAGGACTCAAAATGTTGCTAACTCCACTCCCCCACCAAGATGATGAGAGTTCAGGTTCTGCAGTATTAACGTCTTCATCTTTCATCATGCTTGGTTTTAATTTGGAAGGATATGATGATGGAATACTATTTCCTTTCATCGCTTTCGGCATTGAACCATGTTCTTTATTAACAACATAATGATCATCATCTTCAGTGGTAACCAAATGTTGCTAACTCCACTCCACCACCAAGATGAGGGTTCAGGTTCTGCAGTATTAACGTCTTCATCTTTCATCATGCTTGGTTTTAATTTGGAAGGATATGATGATGGGACCCTATTTCCTTTCATCGCTTTCGGCATTGAACCATGTTCTTTATTAACAACATAATGATCATCATCTTCAGTGGTAACCTTACTGCCATCATCATCATTGCCACCCCACTGCCATTTCCAGCTTGATTTACGAGATTCTTCTTGTTTCTCTGCTGCAAGCATGTCTTCCACTTGATCCTCTAAATCATCAACACTTTCTGGAGAAGTTATTTTGTAGGTTGAAACCATTGGGCTGGAAAATTTGCGTTTTATTTTGGCCAAGTAGTTTGTGGAGCCTCCTGTCCACCACCTTCCTGAAGTGTCCTTATCCTCAATTGGGGAATATGACTCGGCTGCTGGTTTAGGGCCCGGGTTAGTAGTTTCGCTTAAACCTGATTTCCTTGTTCCTCCATTCCAGCCTTTCCACCAAGATGCTTTTTCTTCAGGAACTATAATTATCTCCTCATTTGTGGAGCCTCCTGTCCACCACCTTCCTGAAGTGTCCTTATCCTCAATTGGGGAATATGACTCGGCTGCTGGTTTAGGGCCCGGGTTAATAGTTTCGCTTAAACCTGATTTCCTTGTTCCTCCATTCCAGCCTTTCCACCACGATGCTTTTTCTTCAGGAACTATAATTATCTCCTCTGTCGTAGTCTTTTCAGAAGACTCATCTGGACCAAAAACTTGATACTTAATGTAGCTCCATCCGGAACCTTTGAATTTACGTTTGTCTTCAAATGCATGAGCTCCATAGCACAACAATGAAATCAATAATATCGTGAAAGCAAAGGAGAGCTTCATCTTCATTTTTGTACAAAATGTATTATGTTACGCAAGATACGTCTGATCTCTCTGGACTAGATTAGTCAATTAATAAAAACGAAGTTTCTCTTAAAATTAAGCTAACGACAAGTTATAGGAGAAACTTTGGGAAAAATAATCAAATATTTAATTTTTCGAATAAAGAAAGTAGTGTAAAGTTATAAATAAAAATGTTGCCATGCTGAAAATAAAATGTTCACTTTCGTCTTGTTTCTTTTTAGCTCATTTTAGCTCGGCTCGGTAAACTAGCTCATCTCATCAATAATAGTAGTAATCTTATTGAATATACTTTGCACCACTGCACATTGATGAACTGCTGTCATTGACAAGATCAAGTTCCTTGGTATATTATTAGATGATTCAATGTTGCTGTTATCATTTTTATTTTCATTCAAACTTAATTAACACATATTGTATTGCCAATAAAAATCAGTATGAATCATACTGCAAACATGTCAAACATTGTAGGCCTTGCTTAGGTTCACAGAATTTTCATTATTATTATTCAATAGCAATGACTCATTTTTGTACCAGTAAAAAATAAGCATAAGTAATACGTAAGCATAAAAATGGTACTTTTTAAAACGAACTCGTTTATTCTCTGCCCTGGATTTCGAAATGCATATTTATAGCATAACTCATATTTTCACATAAACTGACTGTCTTAAAAAGGAAATCGTACATATGAAACCAGATATGGCTTAGTTGTCAATTTTAAAAGAAAATCTTGAAATGGTACATTAAAATGATGCAACTCATTTCAATCGTTTGGACCTTAAGAAAGCGAAGGGTTGTCCATTCATAATAGTCGTTTGTTACATAATATTATTACTTATTTATTTAATATGGTTCAGAACCGCCTGCTATTGTAATTTAATTAGTAAAAGGAGCTTATTAATATTACCCGACGTTTGAAAAAAATTATTAATAAAATCCAAAAATAAGAAATAATTACAATGTGCATCCACATTATTTTCTCCAAATTATTACTTTTGTGTATTTGTGTACAAGGGAATCCAGATCCCAGAATTCTGGGATATTTTTAAAGGAAGTAACTGGATAGACAAGTAAGCAAAAGGCATTTTGCCATTTAGTTTTGAGTAACAGACCTCGGTACGCTACTTTGTGTAGATTTAAGACAATATAATAAATTTTAAACTGCAACAGACTACCAAGTGTTGAGGTCAAAGTTGGGCAAGCAGGAGTCACGGTGAGCACGGGACCGTCCAGAGAAGAATTGTACTGGACCATTGGATACGTGGTGGCTGGAGTGCTTGCCTTATGTAGTTTGCCTAATTGCGTTGGGATTTTGTCTCAGGATTATTTTCAAAGCAGGCACAAGGTCTAATAGACAAGTAATTGTCAGAGAAGTTCCAATGATTCGAGTTGGTGCAAGCCAAGCAGACACTCGTCTTATGACTCCTACATTTTTGAGTTCTAACTTTCGTAAGGGTCATACTTTTTGTCACATGTGTCATATATCGTTACAACTTACTGACATTACATTTACAAAATAGGTACTAAGCGGACTACTGCATGCAGACTCCAATACTGGATGTTACTCACATCACTGTAAGAAATGCATTTTTTAAAATAGAAGTAAAATGAAATTGATATTGATTACAATAGATTTTCTCTTTTTAAATAAGATATCTCTAATAACTCGTCGAAACCTCTAAGGCAAAATCCACGCAACACTAATAGAAAAGAATATGAAGATGATGAATTGATACCAGTTGCAGATTGCCCCCCTCCGCCGTACCGAAGTAGAAATTAATATCTATATATATAATCTGCTTATTCTGTCTGTCTGTCCATCTGTCTGTCTGTTTGTCCTTCTGTCACGGAAAAAAATTTTTGCGGTTCTTTTAAAAATATGATAGTTTAGATCAAACCTGATTCTTTTAGTAAGCGTTTCCCAGCTGACTCGCGCATTTGCATATGGAACCGCACAAATTTTCCCCGATGTAAAAATTTGTTGCGGTTCTTTCAAAAGTAAGTGAGTTTAGATTAAACTTAATGCATTAAGTAAACACTGAGCTCCAAACTTGCTCATTTACATATAGAACCGCACAGATTTTTCAAGCATTTTAATTTTTTGCGGTTCTTTAAAAAGTATTGAGCTTATATGAAAACTTGATGGTTCTACAAATACTTGATTCCTGACTCCCCTATTTACATACTGAACCGCAGAAATTTTTCCAGTTAAAATTATAGCGGTTTTTAAGATACCTCAAGTTTTTTATGTGTTCAAAAGAATCCTATTTCAATTTCTTTAATTTTTATTTTGTCAAGATCACCTAATCTCTAGAACCCGATGCAACAGAATCGGGCCACCAGCTAGTTTGAATATAATGTCAATTGTGTAAACTTACTAAACTTAGGTATGCAATGGTTATAAAGTTGTATGATTTTTAATGAAATTTTCTTCTGAAATATGTACTAATACCTATTTTTAATTTAAAAAATTCAGTTCATATAAATTAATAAAAGTTTTGACTGAAAACATTATTGGATTGACAGCTTCTTGTCAAAGTTTTATAGATATTTAGACAAAAGTTTGTTTAATGTTATTTACATTTATGGCATGGTGCAT
>JAANSO010000596.1:0-27423 GCA_036507315.1 Lepidocyrtus fimetarius
TGAGCTGCAATTTCAAGCCAACAGCGACCGACGACTTGCTCAGTGTGGCCAAACCATTATATGTTTTGACGCACTCTACAAAAAGTTTTCCCTTTTTTAATTTCACTATTTGGAAAATATATGCCTTCCTTTGATATCGAAGACTCCACCGCCATAAAATTAAGGAAAAGATTTTTCTATGAGAAAAATGGAGTAAAACTCGAAACGTTTTTGTAGTCATATGTTTTGCGTGTTTCTCAAATCTAAGCTTTTGTATGGTTTTTAATACAAATACGATATGGTTACATTATTACAAAAACAGCATTGTAATTTCTTACAATTCAACTTTTAAGCAAGGACAATGAGATGTTAGGCTGGATGGACGAGATAGATTATGTAAGACGATTGTCTTTTCCTTTCTCTCCTTCAGAAAAGAGTTTGAACTGGTTGAATAGAAATGGAAAAATTATTTGAATTTCAAATCTTTTTTAAAAATTCATAAACCAATTGAGTGTCTCCCTGACTTGTTATTAAATAGGCAAAGAAAGCAGAGAACAATAGTTTGAAAAGGGTTAATTTTTGTGAAAATAAATTAAAATAGAAGTTCCGTCACTTCTTTAAAGTAAAAAGGAAAGTAAATTTAGGCAACAAAATTTTATTAAAAATCTGTTTTTTCACTTTAATTCATTTCCTTCTGACTGACTGAACGAAAACAAGGTTTTGATTAAAACTTCTTCATTTTGAAATTATATTTTTGCCAAACTGGTAAGAAAGGGATTAAACCTAAACTTTGCGCGATTATTGTTTTGTCCATAAACTGATATCGGAGTTTTCATAAAATAAATCTAGTTAATTTTTATTTAAAAATTTTGACTATTAAAATTGAATTTTGCTGTTTTTTTCTTTTCCCTGCAAATGAATATCTTTGCATTAGATAAACTATGAAAACTTACAAAATTAGGACGTTGTTGGTGGTCAAAATGAGATAGGAGAAAAATAAAACCGAACATTATTCCCTTGTCCCTTCGTAACGGTTCAGAAAACGATGATCATTTCATGAGCTATTCAAAAGATGAGCAAAACAGAAGGGAAAAGCCGGAGATGGGCATCAACTCATCATCATTTTTTATGTAAAGCCTACGTCCCTCTCCGAATTATGCTTTCCAGAGACTCTACAAAAGAGAAAACTACTTTTTCTAGCTATGCAGGGGCAGCATAATTCGACCTGACTGACAATAACAACGCCACATCCCAGCTCACGCGCGGTCGGCCAGAGTAGAATTTATCTTCTTTCTCCTTTCAAATTTAGATCCAGCTTTAAAAGTGATGCAGTAATTCAACGTACTTTTATGTTGCTCTTTATGACTACGGCTATTTCCCTTGTCAGTAGAGAAAAATAAAAGGAAATGCTGTTTTTCATAAAAAATGTAAGGAAGAATAAAACATTTAAGTGGCAATGCATTTCTGGATAGAATAATGTGAAATGCCACCCATTCTTTCTCATTCGCATTGTTTTAAAGTGCAAAGTTGCTGATGTCTTTGCTGAATAGCAACAACTCGTACTTTCCATTCCCATTTCAAAAACATTCTTTAGACAGAATAAAAGGTCATAAATTAATTGTTTATTACCCAAGGTATTTGTATAGGTTCGATTGTCTTTTGGGTGACACAATTTTATAAATAAAGTTGCATCTGACTCTGTATTTAAATCTGTCCTAAATACGCTGATTGTCTATTCAATAACATGCAATTAAACTAAACAAAAACAATATTTAAAAAAGTGAAAATCAAAATTTCCGTAGGGTTGCATAGTTTTAATTAAAATATGATTTTAAATTGGGCACTCACCTAGAAATAGATCATATTTCGATTTCTAGGTTTTCCTGACTTCAACTATTCAAATGCAATTCGCTTGAGCATTTAAATTCTAAAACAAACCCGAAAGAACGTTGATACAGGATTGTTTTCATCTCCCCTCGCTTTTTAAGATTAGACTGGTTACTAAAAAAAACCACTGATGACTAACTTCCCTGTATCTATTTTTAAATATTGTAAAATTCATTAAAATTTTAACAGGTGGAATAGTGCAGTAAGCGCAATTACTGTGTTAACAGAAACATAAATTAATTATTATAATCTGTAGCAATACGATCCAATATTTCTTTTTGTTTATTGTAACGAAGGTGGAATAAAAAATTCTGCCTTGTATTCAAACTTTTCGTACATAAAATAATTACAAATTATTTGTATCAAATCTTGTTTTTGCATTTACCTCTGAATGAAAATGTACATTTATTTGTGATTTTCACACTCTCACCGTTTTTTATTGTTTCCCCTTTTCTCCAGTTTAAAACTATTTTGCAGACGAAAGGAATAAAAAGGTTTGGTTCTCAATCTTCAATTTACTCTGCAACATCTGAGAGCTCCCAAACTTAACTTTGCATCTTCTTTTCTCCACTTCAAAACACGGGAGGGGTTGAAAGGGAAAAGAAGAACGGGCTGATTTGAATACGGAAACTATAGAAAAAACATGGCTGAGAATGCGTCAACTTTGCATTTGAAGCCACATCCTCCTCTTCCTTCATTCATCCTTGTCCATGTCCACATTTCCAAAATTTAGTTTAAAAGTTGTTTTATATTTTAGCTAACAACCCAAGTAGTGAAAAGAAAGAGGAATACTATACCCCTAGTTGGGGGGGTTCTTTAATAGCAAAATCCAAAAACGGGAAAATTCCGGTAGGTACTACAATTTAGATGTTGTACCTAGGTACCTACCCACTGCATGCAAAGTTTCATATTTATCATACTGGCAAGCTTTAATTAGGAAGACGATTATTATTGCTAGCTCGAAGAGCTAGTCATGGTTTCAGTAAGATTGTATGTCTGTCTGTCCGTTCCGTTTGACGAGAAGTCAAAAACTGTGAAGAAGAAAACAAGGAGCTACTAGCCATAATTACAGTAAAAATATGTTTATTACAAACACAAACAATGTACAAACAATTGCTTAATATTGGACTTAAATAAACGCATTTCATGTACTCTTACATTGATGTAGTCAGAAATGCTTTAATCAAAATAAATTTAGTACATTCTACATTTTTGCAACTAAAAATCTTAACATTTGCATTCAATTTAGTAGTTTTTCATTCTATAAAGGAATTGTTCATTTAGCTACCTACAAACCAAGCCAAAATAAAGTGTTCGTTTACTTTTAATTTGCATAACTAATTACATTTTTAGTTAAACAGTTTATTAATTTTGTTACCTTTTCATCAGTTTTGGACAGATAAACAAACATAATTTTTAACCTTTAAGTGTCTGTGGCATTGCTAATAAAGTCACTTCTAAACAACTTTGCGTTTAATTACAATAATATTTATTAAGTTTTACAAATTTGCCAACTTTACCTTTGTCAACAAATACATAATACAAATAAGGAAAATCAAGTATTTTAAACCTAATCAGAAGATTACATGCAAACATTATGTAAAGGAATTGTTTATTTAGCTGTTAAAGACGTTATTTCTTTGACAATATACCATTAAAATACCGAAATCATTAACAATTAACACATTAGCAATTAGATATCCCTAAAAATAATTAAAAATGTTAACAATAATAAAAATTAGGCGGTTTTATTAAAAAAATGGAGGAGTCAAGAATAAAAAAGGGCATCAAACAAACATTTCGACGTTTGTGGACCAAAATGTTCACCACGTCACAATTCAATTTCAATAATATTTAATAAGTTTTACTATAATTGTCAACATTACCTTTGTTAGCAATAATTCTCATAAAAAGAAAACAAAACTAAAAATCCAAAATCTAGCGGTTTAAACTTTTACAGCTAAATAATTTTATCTTACTTTTCTTAATATAAATAACGCGTTTCTAAATTCTGACGGGCTAATATTATTCAATAACGCTCTCAAAGGGACTCAACTTTACTAAAGCATAAATAAATTGTTGTCATAAATTTGTTTTCACCTTACACCATAAAAACATTAAGAACTCTGTGCACACATATTTATACAAAAACTAAAACAATATTAGATGATGATGTAGTGATAAAAATATTTTCACTAAGATTTTATATGTTAGTCCAAAAGCGACAAGCAAAATACCACTGACTTTAGTTTGCAAAATCTCCCTGCAGAAGGAAATGCTTTTTGCACAACAAATATTTGCAATAACTCTTATTCTATCTTGATATTTTTCAACATAATCTTCTTTCAAATGATAACAAACTATCCAAAATGTTTTCTTCATATTATTCAAAAGATGATACGAGGTCAAGTTCACAGTGTATAACCCTATTCCAATTCATTTGCACAAACACAATCATATTCAGGGTTTTAAAACTGGAATCTCATTCTTCCGTGTTGATGTGACAGGATAAAGGTATAAAAGCATATCCATACTTTTCAATCTACAAAAAATATTAAATAAATAGATTATTATGTGTGATGGCACTGGAATATATTAAAAATTTCTTTCCGTTGCACTGATTTATTTTTTATAATAACGTACGTGAACACTCAAGTTTAGTTTTCCATCCCGTTGCCAACAAACTTGTCATCATTCGGCCCATAGTGTATTGCATCTGTCTTCAAACTAAAACAAAAATAAAGAAAGAAAGTTAATAAAAATCAATTTTATTATACCTTCTATTTCTAATATCACCGAAAAAAATCTTACAGAAACTCCAAACTGGTCAGATTGTTGAACACAAGCTTATTCTTTCAAATACTTTCCACTCGCAATGTAAACCTCATAGTATCTACTGCTGTTATCTTTTTAAAAATCATTATGGTTTTGGGGTAAATCAGGAGCGTGCAAAAAAGCATGTCATCACTTTCTAACCTAAAACAGATAAAAATTCGCAATTTTACTTTTTGTCACTTGCTCACTTTATTTTTCAAACACAGAATTTACACAGAAAATATTTTTTTTACCTTTTTCCTGATCCACCCAATGCTGTGGGCTTCCATCCTCTCCAACTGACATTTTACTACTGAGATCAAATTTAATGTAAGAATCGAATAGATGCAAACGGATAAATTGAATAGACAGCAAACTTTTATTATTTTTTATATCTTTACTTTTGAATACCTTCAAGTAGTGAAAAAGCTTGATTGAAGAATGAATATATATAAAACCTGAGCGAGAGCAGATTTGTCTACGTGAACGTGTTGTCATTCAGAATATTCTTCTATTGCATTGTTTCTTATATCATTTTTCCTTTTCAATTGCGTAAACAAAGTTAAAGAAAAAATTGAAGGGCAACCGTACGTAGAATATCTTCAGTGTTTGGTCTTTATAAGAAATGAAAAATCTCTTTCACATATTTTTTGCTGAGTCATTTAATTACCAATATGTGAATCTCTAGTTTATTTCATTTACAAACGCAAGCGCATTTACTAGCAAGGTTTGAAGTAACAAAGATTATTTAAAAGCTTGAGTTCTTGCAAGAAAATACACTTATCATTACATAACTTAAAAGAACTTTATATAAGATTCACATTGATTTAAAGATTTTTGTAGCGTTGATGGAAATGCAAAAGTGAGTTTTCAGTACTAGAAAACGGTAAGTTAGTTTGTCTGTCCGTCCGTCTGTTTCCACAAAAACTCAAAAAACCTTAACGGATTTTATTGAAATTTGGCAGACGCGTAGATTTTATTACTTGCTCGAAAAACTTATGTGATTGGTATGTTAGTCTGTTTGTCCGTCCCTCTGTTTTCACAAAAAACTCAAAAAACCTTAACGGATTTTATTGAAATTTGGCAGACGCGTAGATTTTATTACTTGCTCGAAAAACTTATGTGATAGGTATGTTAGTCTGTTTGTCCGTCCGTCTATTTTCAACAAAATCTCAAAAATATTAACAGCTTTGCATAAAATCTTGCGGGTTAAATCGCAACCTAGAGCATGTAACTTATCATTCAATATGACTTGCAAACAAATAATATGTAAATAGTTTTTTGAAAACTTCGAGCAAGTGTCTAAGCAGGCTTGCTGCCTTTTAATTCCGTAGGTGAAAGAGTTCAACACAAAATAGTGTTTATTCTTTTGCAAACTTCGAGTAAGTGTGTAAGCAGGCTTGCTGTATTTATTTCCGTAAATGAAAAAGTTCTGCACGAATTCGTGTTTATTTCATATTTATTTCGTCAAGTCAAATTCTCATGTAATCGTGATGCATAAAAATGTGGCATTAGATAGTTTAAACATAAATTACCTCCCTTAATGTTAGTATTTTATGATTTGGAATATGAAAATTTTGATGCTTAGATTATGATTGTTGCTTTTAGTTTTTTTCCGTAATTACTAATTAGCAGTTTTAATTTAAAATATAAAATCTTAAAGAATTCTTGTCTAAATATAACTAATTGACCATGTGGAAAAATTATGCTTCCCTTGAAAAGAAATGTTTGTAAGAAAGGAAATTAAAAGGGAATAAATTTTAGTTCATAGAAGAGTGATGACTTGCTTTTTTCCACAACCCTTGTTATAGAGACGCTGCATTGCATCATCTTTTCAACGTTTTATTGGATTCTGCGCGTTGAGCGTGACAATAAAGATGCTTTGTTGATATTTGTGCTGCTGTTTGTGATTTGTTTTACTTATCTGCTTCACTGAAGTATCAGGAAGATGAATAAAAGAAAAAATATATGAAGAAAAGATGAGATTGATGATTATGAGTGTTTTGCTATAAATGCTAAAATGCCACCTGTCTTCTTTCTCTGCCCTTCCCTGTTCACTATCTGTCTTAACTTCTCTTTGCTTAATGAATTATTACACAGTTATGTAAGATTTTATAATGAAAACATGATTGGTAAACTTCGAAACAAATCATTGATTTTAATGCTCCAGCAAAATAATTGCGTAATTTGCCTAAAGTCGTTGTTTTTTTACTCTTTTTTGCAATTCATTCAATATGTGATTCATAATAATGACGAAGAGATGAAGGAAACTGGCTAAACGAGATTAAGGTGATAATGCTTAGATGAAAATTATGCTGCGGTTGTAGATAATAATGGTGAGAAGGAAAGAAAGGAAGAAGTATTAGGCGAGAATTTTCTTATTTTTTTATTAAAAATGTATTATTGCTTAATTTTCCAAATACCTCTGTAATAATGAAATTCGAAATTATGTGATTCAAAACATTTTTGACCCATCCTAAAAATAGGAAGCTGCTATGAGTCGAAATAAAAAATAGCTCGTAAATGCACGGAACTAAAAAGCCCCTTTTATTTACTTTGTTGCTTTAGCTAGGAGATTGATACATTTATTTTGAATCTACATCCTCAACTTTTTATCAACGGCAATGTTAGTAACACACAAATTTCTTAGTTTCCTCTCTTTTTACTCATTCACTTTCATTCTTTTTATGACGAGTCATGGTAATGACGACGGTACAGAAAATAGACGAAAATAAAATAAGTGTGATGATGACAAGTGAAATTGCATACTTTGTTTTTTTGTGATGTTAATGTCGAGAATGAAAAAAGTAAAGAAAAGATCTTTCCAATGAGGGTTTATTCTGCCGTTCATAAAAACATTTTATAAGTTGAGCTGCTACAACCTTTTTTCTTTTCTTTTTCTGCTCACTTCAATTACTTTACTCATCCTCCTCTCTCAAACAATGAATCATGACGAAATGAATGACGACTAGATGAAAAAAGAATTAAACTAAATAACTAAATAACTGATGATCATGAGTGGGCTATGAAAATGCTGTGTTAAATGTTGATGCTGATGGATAGAGAAAAAATGAAGCTGTTGTGCTTTTATTGCGCTTCTACCTTTCAGAAAAATATTTTATTTGCTGAAATTTCTTCTCATCCAGTGTTATTTTCCTCCTCTTTGGCCTCTCTCTTTTGCAGTTCTTAGAGAGTTTGATTCTAAACGTGGTTGTTAATATCTAAAATGTGAAATACATCACGAAAATAAGAAAACTAAAAGTACACGATACGAAGTTTAAACGAAAAGCGGTAGCTTATTAACTTAAATGAACAACTCCAATGAATTAACTGGAAATAAATAAAGAAACTTGAAAACATAATATAGGCATAATATAACGAAGAAAATTTATTTATCTTTCTGCCTGTTTGTTTCCTCATTTGTTTTCTATTTCTCTCCTTGATTTCCTCTTATGTCTTGTTACTACAAGACCAACCGCAACAAAAGATACTTTGTAAGGCTGATAAAAGCTACCGTCATGTTCCCATGTAATTTTAATTGAAGACAGATAGAAAACGTTTTCTTCAAAAGCTCAAGACATTCTTTTTTGTCGTTTCTGCTTCTTTTAAAACCTGTCTTTGAGATTTTTACGTGGCTTAGTGGATAGTTAATGGGTTTAAAAATTGGTACTGACAAGTTAAGTTATAGTCAAGTTATATCAGTCAATAATATTATATTTTAATATATTTTTTGTCCCAACCTAAAAACTCAAAAAAAACTAAACTAAAAAAATAAAAATTAATTTGTAAATGTACTGATGTAAAATGCCAATTTTCCATCAACTTTATTCCCTACCTAAAAGATTGCACAATTTCTTTGGAATTCGCATTCTTTAGTTTGTATCAACAGCAATTTTAGAATCCAGCAACACTCTTCGTTTTCATTCGTTTTTGATGAATCATGATGACGTGACAAAAATTGCTAAATGAAATGTGTTAAAATCCATCTTACTCTGTTCTCTCTATGCCCTACTCTATTCACTTCTTTTTGCTTAATGCTTTATTATACCGTCAGATTGTGTAAGATTTTAGAATGAAAACATTATTAGGTAAACCTAAAACCAAATCATTTTATTTCTCCTGTTAAAAGATTTTTTATCAGCAGCATTGCCTAATTTATCTCGAGTCAGACTTTTTATTAACACAATTTTCAGTTGCTAACAAATAAGTCCTTTTTAACTCTTTGAAACTCATACAATTCATAGCAATGATGAAGAAAACAGGCTAAAAAAGACGTGGCTGATAATGACATTGAAAATGCTTTGTTAAAATATATGTTGCGGCTGGTGAGATTAATCTTAAGAAGAAGAAGAAGAAAGAAAGAAAGTAGTTTAATATAAGAGTTTTCGTTTCTTTTATTACAAATATTTTATACAAGTTGATTCTTTTTTGCCTCACCTTTTTGTCTTCTTCGTTTTTCTCTTCTTTTTTACTACAAAACCAACAACAATTTAACTTACTTTTAATTTAAGTAACTAACTAATCTCTTAGTTTGTGCTGTTTTTGATGATTCAGTTTAATGGCAACGAAACAAATATGACATTGAAAACAGTTTGTTGATGATTATGCTGTTGTTGGTAATAATATTATTGAGAACGAGAAGAAGGAGTTTTCTAAAGAGGATTCTTTTTATCTTGCATGGCATTATTTTATATGTTGAGCTGCTTCTGCGCTCTCAACTCTTCATCAACAACATCGTCACACATCCAACAATGCAGTCCTTTTTAATTCTTCTTATGCCATGATGATTCATGATAATGACAACGAGATGATAAAAAACGAAAGACATAAAATATTACTGATGATACTGAGTGCGGCAATGATAATACTTTGTTAATGGTTATGTTGATCTTGATGTAAAGGAAAAAAGGAAGTTGCGGATCTAAAATTAAAATTCTATTTTTGTTGTACTTCTTTTCACATTAAAAATATTTTATATCAGTTGAAATAACTTTTCTTTTTGTTCTCTTTCTCCTGTTTAATTCCTCTCTTTTGATTTTACGACGTTTATTTTAAATTTTGACATCAATATTCAAAAAATCAAATACCTTGGAAAAATGGGAAATTTAAAAACCAGGCTTCATTGGCTTCTTTGCCTTCCCCTTGTTTATACATAAGTAAAGCAAAAATTTTAACAGAGGCAGAAACAGTAGCCTTGTAACCACTTCAAAAATGAAATGTAAATAAAAAATAATCCAAAAAAACATAATACAAGGCAGTAGAAAACTTATATTATTTTATATTTCTTTCCTTCACTCGTCCTACTGGATGTTTCGTGAAGTACGTAGAAGGATGATGCATTTGCAAAAAATGATAATCTAATGATAATTCACAGAAAGGCTTAACTTTTATCATCCATTCTTTTAAACTTGGAGCAAAATAAGTATTACTTTAAAAAGAAGGATAAAACTCTCTCTCTCTAGCAAACATTTGAATAAAAATAATCTCTAATCTTAAATTTTGAAAGAGATCGAAGAACAAACTGTGATTATAGTGCGTAGATATTAAGTGTGTATATTAACTTAATAAAAAAGGCTTCATTAAATGTTTTTGCTCTGTGACTATTTAGGCTTGAATCAAGGCAACACTGTTGTTATACTTGTGAAATGGAAGGCTTAGATTTGCTTCGTCATTTCTTTTTCTCTGACTTATTCGTTTTACCTTGCGTTAAACTGAGAAAGAAAAACATGCTTGAGAATATTTACTTCTTTATGTTCTTAGGCTTACTCACATGTTACTGCTCTTCTGTCTATAAAGCTTTAACAGGGGAAAATGAAGATGGGAAACGGTAAAGATCCATTCACTGCTTTTTCAACAAATTTGTCAATACGCACTCATCACCGTTATCTCAGTTTCTTACAAAAGCAAGACTTTCCTTTTTTCTTAGCTTTAATCCGCGTGTGGCAAAATAAAACATTCTTATATCTAAAACATTTTTGTTGTATCATTGTTTTTTGCCCCATGGAAATGAAGATGACAGGGGTGGTGTGATATTGCAAGTATCTACATTTTCACTTTTAAAGATATTTGAATGGGTAAAATGAAAAAAAACTATGCATGTAATGATGACAGTGACAAGGCAAAGAAGGAAAAATTACTTCTTTTCAAACATTTTTTAGTTATCTTATAAATGTATTTGCCAATAGATTCTTATTAAAATGGTTGATTTTTCCTAATAACATTTAAGGAGTGGTGGGCTCAATTACCAGTTCAAATACACTAGCAAAAATAACAAATATTTAATTATTTCTCTCCGTTTTAGTATTATTTGTTTAAAATCTTCTCAATTTCATCTTTAATATTGTTTGTGATGATTGAAGGCAAAGTTAAACTCAAAATGGCAATAAGAATAAAGAAAAGGAGTTGAATCAATGTGTAGACCAATTTTTGTATATTTCACAATATTAAGCATCCACCCCGACTACCCAACCGCAGTCGTTATCATTCTTGCATAAACTTTTTGATGGAAGATTTTTGAAATTCTCAATAGCTGTTTCCATCACACCAACTTTTCATTTTATTTTAGTTTATATAAGTTTGAGGTGTGCTGTGGCCGCAGCAGACTGTATTTTAAGAAAATAGATAAGCTATAAAATTCACAAAACTTAGCCACTTTTCATCACCAAATGAAAAGTAACAATAAGGAAATGGTAAGAGAAATCATAATTTGAATGATTATTGGAGAATGTTATTGACTACCTCATGATATTTTAATTTGTATTATTTAAAAGATGGCGATGTTTTTACTTTCATTCCGACATCTCAAAAGAATTATGCGTGATCTCATCATATTCTTAGGCCCCTTGGGTTTGAAGTAAATAATTTTTGAGTACAAAAGTGTAAGAAATTCGTTGCTTCTGCTTGCGTTTGTTCTGTGTCCAAGTGAATGAATGCAGGAAAAAAATTGAAAATGAGCACAAAATCTTAAAAACGATCTTAAAAAATAGGGAAAGACAGAAAACTTTCATAAATTGCATAACTTTCATAAACAAAACACAGCTTCGTTTTTACTAAATATGGATGAAAAATTCTAAAAAACATCAATATGGAGTGAAAATTAGTAAATATGGGTGACATTTTCTGTACCAGTAACACTTATGTCGAACTTTAACTAAACTTTTTGAACTTTTTTTAAATTGTGCTTTTCATAAAATCTGCAAAAAATCTACGTAAAATTGTTCATCTGCGAATCTTTCGAAATACTAGGCACATCCTGCAACTATCAAGAAATTTTGACAACTCTGTAAATTCTGTGGCACACATTTTCCAAATATTGTTCACTTATCTGCCAGAACCGTAAAAAGGATGACACAAGCAGTTGAAAACAACGATTTATAAATTCTTTTACTTCGGCAATTTTTCGTCCCTATTAATAAACTATGAACATATACAAGGGGCTTGGACTATGCTCATTGCGTAGATGCATTTCATTGTATTGAAATCAGATTAGTTGCATAAAAATACGTAAAAACCAAAAAGACAAATGAAGTCAAAAACTTCTAAAAATTTAAAAGCCAGTCGCTACCATCAACATTTCTTTAAAACTGATGATGATGAGAGGGACAATGAGAATACTTTGTCAATGGTTATGTTGAAGTTGAGGAAAAAGAAAAAGGGGAAGTTTTGTATGATGTAAAAAGAACCTGGTTTTACTTTTTATTGTGCTTCTTCTTACATAAAATAGTATCGTTTACTCCTGTTCTTTTCCCTTCTCTGATCCTACTCTTTAGTTTTGATTTTAAACTTTTCTGTGAATATACCAAATAATAAATATATGTGAAAATGGGAAGACAAAAAAGAGACGATGTTTGCTTCTTTGCCTTTTCCTTATATATAAGTAAAGCAAAAAATGCAATTTAAAAAAGCAAGGGAGAGAAGCCGTTGCTCAGTCTCTTAAACGTATCATTGATATGAATGAAATGAAAATCTACAAACAGACATAATACAACAAAGATGATTATTTGCTTTTCCTTTCCTTCACTCATCTTACTAAATATTTCTTGCAGTGGAAAATAATAACGACAAGCAACAATTTTACCGTCATGTTATTACGTCACTCTTTTGGTCAAACCCTATCAAATACCAGGATACGGGGGATTACAATACGTAAAAGGCTAATAGTTTATATATCTTTGCCAGATCTAATAATCTGATACCAACTTACAGCAAACTTTACATTCATCTTTCATTTTTTAGCTTATGGCAAAATACAAACTGCTCTAAAAAGAAGGAATAAAGGCTTTTTTCTCTAGCAAGCACCTGAATTATAAAAATATTATTTTGTATCACTTTTCCTCCTCTTTCTTTTCTTTGTAACAACTTTTTGAGCAAGATTAATACAATTTTGAAAGAAAAAGAGAGAAAGAAACTGTAATTGTTTAAATTAGCTGAATAAAAAAGGCTGCGGTAGATGCTGTTTTGCTTCTCTGTGACCATTTTGGATTGAATTAACGCAACAATAATGCTACACCTAAATACAAAAAACTTATATTTGCTTCATATTTGCCTTCCTTTACCCCTTCGACTTAATCTTTCGTAAAATAGTAAATGAAGGCGGTACTGAACAAATGTTTTATTACTTTGCCCCTACTTTTCTGTCCGACTCTTTTAAATTTTACTTTTGCGCTTGTTTAAATATGTTTTTGATAAATAGAATAGATGTTTAAATAAAAAAAGTACGGGAGCACCATCATCATCCCATCGCGTGATAAACTTTTTTCTCAAGAGTTTGCTGCGTTTCTCACAACAGCAGCGTTTAAGTTTCTGCTTCGCTTTTTTGATCCAAGAACGCCTGAGGCATAAAACCTTGATAAAAGAGATAAACATTCTATTACAAACGTTTCTAATTCTAAAACTTTTTGTTACTTTTTTGCTCACTCATTTTGAATCACACAAATGAGAATCATCGGACTGCTGCAATGCTGTAAATATTGCTACTTGTGTGTTTCTTTCTTAAACTTTTTGAGTTGAAGCAACCATGGAATGTGAAAAACCCAAACTATTTAGGATGATGACTGAGTAAAGAAAGAAAGATTCTAAGATTTGAAATATGGGAATGGATAACTTTAATAAATTCTGTTACAAACATTCAAAATTATGACGGCAATAGAAAGAAAATAGGTTGAGTGGAGATGAGAATGATGACTGTAGAATAGAAAAATTTCTTATGATGATGATGCCATTTTTATTAAAGCGGTGACAATTGAAGGGAAGTTTCACTTTGACGGTTTGTTTCTTTAATAAGGTATAGTCTAAGGATTGCAAAAAAGACAAGAAAGTGAAGTCATTGGGACTAAATAAAAAACTTGAATAATACAAAGGACTCTTTTCACTGGCATGTTTTATAATTGTCTTAGCTTTTTGTATTTAAATATTGCTACTTGTGTGCTTTTTTTCTTAAACTTTTTGAGTTGAAGCAACGATAGAATGTGAAAAACCCAAACTATTTAGGATGATGACTGGGTAAACAAAGAAGGATTGTAAAATTTGAAATATGAGAATGGATAACTTTTGATATTCTGTTACAAACATTCAATATTATGACGGCAAGAGAGCGAAAAAAGGTTGAGTTGAAATGAGAATGATGACTGTAGAATAGGCAACTTTCTTATGATGATACCATTTTTATTAAAATGGTGACAAGAGGAGGGAAGTTTCACTTTGACGGTTTGTTTCTTTAATAAAATATAGTTTAAGGATTGCAAAAAAGACAAAAAAGTGAACTCATTGGGGCTAAATAAAAAAACTTGAATAACAAAGGACTCTTCTCACTGTCATGATTTTATAATTGTCTTAGCCTTTTGTATTCATGCTACTTAATGTTTCCCACCTGTTGCAACATTGAATTAAATATGATGTGGTTGATGTGATACTAGTAAATAGATAAAACTATCTTTTGCAAACATTCTGCGTTTAAATACTCGTTTCTTTTTTAGCTTCTTCTTTGTTATCTTTTGCAATAGAAATAAAAGATACAGAGAGTGCTGTGACTGAGAAAATATTGCAAAAAGATTTGAACGTTTTCTACTCTCTTGATCATTCTTGCCTTGTCACTTTTATTTTTATACGACGTAATCTTAATGCCCATCACTTACCTGGGTATCTGACAAAGTTTCTACTGCAGCAAAGTTTGTTCTTTCTTTTTAAAATTTCATCCTACTCGGGGCAAAATAAAAAAACCTTGAAGATAAATCTTTGCTCACTTACAAACATTCTGAATTTAAAATATTATTTTCTGCACTACTCCAGTTTCTCCTTTTTTGCAACAACAAAATAAAAATGATTGACTGCTATGAAACTGTAATAAAATACATAAAATTAAAAATTCGGACAAAGCTAACTAATAAATGTTCGAAGTATTGAAAATGACAAAGTGAACAAATAGTGATTCCTTTGTAGATACGCTTCACATTTATTCATTATTGCATTCTCATTTTGTAGAATACCTCTTTTTTTATATAATTATATGCAACATTTGATATGGCATTTAATTTATTCAACTGCGGTGCAAAACTAGAAAATATTACAATTATATTTGCTTGTGTCTTGATCAAAAGGATTTATTCTAAACAGCAGTCGAAAATGACAGTTGGTTTGCGCGTTAATGCATATAAGAATAAATACTCTCAAACTCTGCAATAGATGAAGTGTTTACGAATGGAATACTGCCAAAGGGGAGAAATTTATTTAATAAAAGCAATTTGTTGCTTATTCCCCTTATGATTCACATTTTCGTTGCTGTTATGGTCGACGCCTTTTTTATAAACAAACGAATGAACACCAAATTTCCTTATTTTTACTTACCCTTAGTTTAAATTAAAATTGGATTACATCATGCTTGGGTTTTTCCAAATAAGGATAAACGTTTTAACAAAGACTTTTTTGCCTACCTTGCCATTTTACGTCTACGTAAAAATCATCGTGAAAGTAGCTTACGTAATCCTCATTGTGGTTCTTTTTTTGCAATATTTGAACCTGTCTTATTCTAATGGTTAGGTAAAAATGAGTTGAGTCAAGTTGTTGGTGAAAAGAAAGCAAAAACGACTATGGCAAAAAATGATCAAAGTTGAGCAAATGTTACATCAGAATAAGTTACAATTTTTCATATTTCAGCTACACATTAGATAATGCATAATCTATAACTGATAAAAATGAACGTTTAAAGGAATGTAGAAGTAATCGTTTGAAAAATTAGCGTGTTTTTTCTTACGTATTACCTAAGTATTATTCACTTGTACATTTTAAATTTGCAACTTTTGAAACTATAAAGTTCTTTGCTTTTAAAATGGCATACCTGGTTCAATATTTTGTTAGTTTTGCTTTAAGCATCTATCAAAATGAATGCTGATACTTCCCAAAGACATTTTTGGCGTAAGCCAAGCACAGTATTTAAAAGACCCAAAAGTTCTTACGTCAAGTTTTTATCAACTCAAAAGTATAATTATGTTTCTCTTACCAAAAAATTACACGAAACTGCAGAACCACATCTCCTTACCCCAAGTCAAAAAAGTGTTTTTACGGAAATGACAAATGTTATAAACGACTCGAAAAAACAACAGCAAATTTGTGACTTAAAAGCTCCAGCTGGATCAGGTATAAATAATTTTTTTGTGTGTGTTTGTGCTCACTAACTATTCTTTGGTTATTTTCATTCTTTCAGGAAAAAGTTTTCTTGTTCGTTGCTTTGCTCATCATCTAAACCAAATGAAGATGGAGTATATCGCTTGCGCTTTAACGGGGAAGGCAAGTTTTGATATTTTTTCAGAAACGCTTTATAGAGTGCTTGGCATCTATGATTGGAATTTAAAGGAATCTTCGCAAGTTGACTTGAAAATTTCACAAAAAATATCAAAACAAATCAAAGCCTGCCGATGGCTTATACTAGATGAGTGCAGGTAAAACACATAAAATATTTCATTTCTACTTTGCATTTTATAATCAATCATGATTTATTCTTTTGCAGTATGATTGGAGGTCGTCTTTTGCAGACAATATCCGAAAGATTAAAAAAAATTAGAAAGAAAAATGAGCCATTTGGAAACTTGTCTGTTCTTTTCGTTCATGATTTTAATCAATTAAAACCAATTCGTGACCATGAACTTATAAAAGACGTTGCTTTGATTGACGATGCATGGGGAAAGGAAGGATGTCTCCTTTTTCAAAGTTCACAAAAAACGTTTGAATTGTCTGAGTCTTTACGTCAGAAACATGATTTGAGATTTGCAGGTTTACTAAACAGAATGGCAAAAAAGAAGATGGGGCTGGATGACTTGCAAGTTTTGAATTCTCGACTTGTTGATAATATCACTGAAATTGAAAAGGAAAAATGTAGAGACTTTTTGCATCTCTATGTAAGCAATCGCGAGGTTGATGCATATAACGATAAAATGATAATTGAAAGGGAAAAACCTTGCAAAAAAATACGACCTGTCATGGATCCTTTTATTTGTGATTTGTGTCTCAAGTCATACAGAGAATTTTATATTTCATTCGACGCAAAATATATAATAACAAAAAATCTTGCTACAAACGTCGGCATATTTAACGGAACGGAATGCATTTGTAAAGATATTATATACAGCGAGCAAAATTCTCTTCCTGATTTTGTTGTTGTTGAAATTAAAGACTATGTAGGGGTTCCATTTTGGGAAGCAAAGAATTGCGTTCCTATCCCTACAATGAAAGAAAAAATATTTTGTCCACACTTTCAACAAAGCGCTGAAATATCATTCTTGCCTTTGCTGCCCTACTATGCTTCATCTTATTTTCGCTGCCAAGGAAGAACTCTTGAAAACGTTTATACTTGTTGGGACGGAATGCATAAAAATGATAACAGAATATACACAGGAGTTACCCGTGTTCCTTCCTTACACCAACTCGTTATTGAAAGCAAACAACCCCTGGAAAGGTTTTTCGCATAAACATGAAATAAATGCGTTTTCGCGACACCAATAATATTTTTGTTGCTGGTTTTGCCTTAAACCTGTTAAAAGGAATGCTTTAACAAGAATATTCATCATTCTTTCATCCGACTTTGTTCAACGACAACTACTTTTTTGCTCCTACAATTTCTAAGGATAAGTGGACCACCATCACGTTTTACTTTTGGTACCTTGAAAACAGCCTCAAGATGCCCCGGAAGACGAGAAAGGTACGTAACACGTTATGACATTTATTATTTGCGAATCTAGGGTAATTTTAAACTTGTTTTTCTAGTTTGCCTGCGCGATATTGGATTGCTCGTTCATAACGAACGATGCAAAGAAATTGGAGTCTCACGTTCAGACTCATTTTTGCCAATGTGGAGATGTGTTTGTGAGTGGATCGGATCACAATTGCTTATACGGAAAAGGACGGACGGCTGATGAAACTGAAGTTCTAAATCCAAAAACAGTTTACATGAAATTGACAGCGTCTGCCCACAACCAAACTTTTACGAAATATTTATATGCATTTACAGAAAATTATACATTATTAGAGGAAGCGTATGATGTTGTAGAAGACGACCTAATAACTATATGTAAAAATTCTTTGCAAATGTTTGCTGCAATTAAAGTGCAGTTGACGTTTAACCTAACTCTTAAAGAAATAAAAACGGGGAAATTTGTACACCGATACTTTCATTCTATTTATAATCGTATTGTACATGCCAATTTTATTCTCAGTGTACTGGAGTTTCAACTCAATTTTATAATATCAACCCTTAATCTCTACAAAAATGAGACAAGTGGGTATAAAATGAAACGAATTGATGAAATTTTGTTTTCTGTGGCAAAAATTTCTTTCAATTTGCCTGGAAGCTTTATACCTACGCCAAAAAAGTTGCAAAAAAAACAAGGGTTTATCAATATCCGTACAACTAAAACGGACAGCTGCTTTTTATTTTCCGTTTTAAGTCAACTGTACTATAATCTTGTAAAATTAGCCAATTATCCAAATGAAAATTATGAAACTCTAAACTGGAAAGCAAGAGCGCAGGTTAGAAAATTATTGCGAAATCCTTCTACATACGAATCTATAATTAAACAAATCCCCGAAACTGACACTACTTCTCTCACTCTTTTTCATGGACCTGTGTCTATCCCAATGATTGACCTTTTTGAAACAATATGTAAAATCAGCGTAAATGTTTTCCAGTACAATGAAAAACTTGACAAAATTCTCCCAATTCGTATAACTGAAATCAATGAAGAAAAACATGTAAATCTGCTTTTACTTGAAAAAACATGTAAAAAAAGCGGAAATACCATATACCATTACACATCAATATTTAATCCTTCCCGTTTTTTTGCCCAAAGTGACAAATGCAAAGTTGGCAGGATTCTTTGTAAGTTTTGCGCCACCCTTATTAGAAGCAGCAATTATCTAAAGCACGAAAGTGAATGCAACATAAAACAAAAACTGGGAATTGAGTTTCCATCGGCTTCTCATTTTCAATTTAAATCGTATGGACATGCAATGTCATTACCGTACAAAATGACTCTAGAGCTGTTGTGTTGCGTAAATAAAAACAAAAATAACAAAATTGAGGGCTGTGGATATGGTCTGTTGGGGACAGGGTGGGATGAAAAGATTCATTTTGAATCTACCTATGTAGGTGAGGACTCCATGAATCGTTTAATGTTTGACCTAATAAGTTGCTCTGAACTTTTACTTGAAAAACAGCGAAAACACATTATACCTTTATTGCCTACTATTGATGAAATAGAAGCTAAAAAACATAAAACAGAATGCGAATTATGCTTTCAAACTTTCAAAGGCAACGAAGACATTCACCTTCATCATAATCATTATATTCCTGACAAAAACATAGACTATTTTGATCCCCATTTGCCAAACAGAATATCTTACCTTTGTGCAAGATGTAATATGCAACTCAAAGTAAAAACGTACATTCCGGTTTTTATGCATGGTTGTACTAAATCCGCTTTGCATTTATTGTTGGAAGAAATAAAACTGAAACTGTCCAAACCTTTGTTTGTTACACCAAGCAAATCAAACAGCTACACAAGTATTTACGTACGAAACTTGTTTAAAACACATTCTTTGGAAAGTTTTCATTCCGAAGAATTCAATACATTGTTTGAGCACTACAGCAAAATAGATACATACAAAAAATATTTTGCAAACCTGATTTTTGCGCACGCAGGGAATATATATCCTAATCTTTTCCCTCATGTTCTTTCAAACATCAATTTTAAAGAAATCACTACGGTGCCGGGGCGGAATGAATTTTATGATATAATTCATCAACGAACAGTTTTGCCCTACGAACATGATCAAATCAAGCAATACTTTAAATCCACGTTATGTGCAAACCTTTATGATTATGCAAAAAAATATTTAAGCTTTCGCATCCATGCAATTGCTGCTATTGTGCAATCGCTCAATTATTGGACTTTACAAAACTTCAAATTGAGTATACATCATGAAGTAAGCCTAGCATCAATTGCTTACAATTCTGCAATGCTAAAATGCAATGAAAATTATGAGTACCTGAAAGACATTGAAATAACCAAACTTGTGACAGACAATTTGATTGCAGGCATTTCACATATGTCATTACGGCACATGAAAGCAAAATCTGAAAGATTAGGGGATGTTAACGTTTTGGACCAAGAGAGATCTGAAATATTGTTTGCAGATATTCAAAGCCAATATGCACATTCACTTGCGGATTTTTTGCCAATTGGTGAATATAAACTTATTAAAAATGACGATGCGAATTCTTTTGATGTGAATGGGGTAGCAGAAGACGCTGAATACTCGTATTTAGTATGCTGCGACTTGGATTACCCTGATAATATTAAAAGGCAAACTGAAGATTTTCCTTATGTAGTGGAACGCAAAATAAAAACGGATACGGAATGTAATTCTAACTTAGCTGAGGGGAAAGCTGAGACATTTATTGTTCTTACACAAGAAACGAAACGTAATGTTCTGTTGCATATAAGATCGCTTCAGTATTTTTTGAGTAAAGGCATGAGTTTGCAAAAAATTCATTATCTAATCATGTTCAGACAAAAACGATTTCTAAAACCTTTTATAGAACAGACCATAGAAATGAAAAAAGAAAGTAAAACAAAAATAGAACGTCAGCTTGCCAAAAATTTTGCCAATTTTTTGTATGGCAAATTTTATGCAGGCAATAAACATTTGCAAGTAAAATTCTGCGAAGACCAAAGCCGTTTCTCAAACTTGGCAGCCAAAAATGGTTTTAAGGATGCAGAAATTTTGAGGGAAAATTTGTCGATGGTATTAATGGCCAAGACGAAAATGTTGTACGATAAAAATATTCTCGTTCCTTTTGTTGTATTGGAACTCTCACGTTTGCATTTATGGAAATTAATTGATATATTGAGGGAAAAGTTTAAAAATAGAATGTACATTGGAGCTATTGAAGTTGATAGTATAACATCATATATCCTAGAAATGGAAATTAATTGATATATTGAGGGAAAAGTTTAAAAATAGAATGTACATTGGAGCTATTGAAGTTGATAGTATAACCGCATATATCCTAGACCCGCAAAAGTCTTTTGTAGCAGACATGAAATCACTCGGATCAATATTTGATTTCTCAACTCTCCCCAAACAATGCGAGCTATACTCTACAGAAAATGATGGACATGCAGGAAAATTTAGGCTGGAGTACCCCTACTGCAAAGAGTTTATCAAATTACGGTCCAAATTATATTCCTTGAAAAACGTTTGTAAATCGTGTTTTGTGTCTTCAGGAGAAAATGATGAATGTCCCGAATGTATCAACAGCGGCGAAAGCGGTAATACGTACGTAGTCAAAGGAGGATTTGAAAAAACCAAAGATATCTTCAAGAAGTATTTAGACTTCATTGACCAGGAGAGCGACATACATAAAGAAATCAGCCTTGTAAAAAGAGACGGAAAAGATATTTGCCTTTCAAGATCACAGAGAAGAATAAAAAAATCCATTGACTGCAGTAGAGTTTGGAATAGTGATTTAATAACCTCTAAACCTTATGGCGCGTTGCCTTGAGGGCTGTATTTTCTAGTATAGATTTTGTCTTTTTAAAGTTACCTTGTGTTTATCAATAAGGTAGTATTATTCTCTGTAAATAACCAAAAAAAGAAAAATAAACAAAAAACATCCCATATTGTTGTACTCGTAGCATAGCTTGTTATTCCTTTCTTTGTATAATAACATTGTTTATCAATAAGGTAGTACTATTCTCTGTAAATAACCAAAAATAGAAAAATAAACAAAAAAAACACCCCATATTGTTGTCCTTTTATTTCTTCATACTTTGCAGTTTGCAAAGAAGCTCTGAATATAGGGTTTGTTTCATTTTGCATTTACATTTCTAGCATGATTATAGAAGGGATATAAAAAGGGCATGTTTATAAAAAATATCATGGTAAAGAACATTACACATTGATATTTTCATGATTAAAAGTGGATTTGGGCAACTTGTGCAATTAGGGCTGCATTTTTTATACTGTTTAAGAATTTAGTGCTTTTAGTTACATAATAATATTTTGACACTGCTTATTTACAACTTGTCAGTATTTATTGTGCATTGGCTGCATACTTCTTAGCCTAATCATGTTAATATGGCTTCCATTGATAGTTAACCATGCAAAGTAAAAAAGTTAGTTTAAATGAATTGTGTGAATTGTTAGATAGAACGTGTTTGGATAAATGCCGGATTTCTGTTAAATCGACAAAAGTTAGTTTAAATACTTGAAATGTGTTTTTATAAATCATTTGGAATCTAATGGAATACTATCGTGGTAGTTTAATTGGTTTAAACCGTTCACCTCTAGCCTGTGCAGAGATAAATTTAAGCATGTAAAATTAAATATTTTTACATGTAAAAATACATACCCAAACACATTATTCTCTATCTAATATTCTCGTTGACGTATAAAAAGAAAAATTCATTACTTGTTTGTAAAAAGATTATTGCCACACAGAAGAGTTTTCATAACAAAAGGGTCTTTGTCAATCAAATACGATAAAAGGTTTGAGCAAGAAATGATATATTGCTTTACCAAAAATGCAACGTCACCAATAAAACACGAATTTTCTTTTTCTTTTTGGTTTTAATGGCAAACGCAGTAGCAGTTGAAATATTGTAGAAGCAAAAAGACGTTTTTGAAAGTCATTGTTTAACTCCAAAGCCATATCGACGGTGTAGAGCTAATTTCTAAACAGCCACAGATTAAATGGTATGATGCGATATCACTCATTGTTTCTAAAGATGTTTAGTACATAGCAATTTAAAGATGTTTGTACTTTAAACTAATGCAATGTAATTTACATGATCATGCAAATATTAAATTATCAAACTAATGACACCAAAAACATTTTTTATAAAACTTTTGTTGCACATGAGAGGACTTGATATCAAAAGTTGCGGCCTAGTTTAGTCTTTACACTTACAGTACTTTTGAAATTGTTTAAATCAATCTGTAAGTCAAGCAACGATATGTTTAATTGGAAAGCACTTTTCACATTCAATACCTGCTAAAATTTAGAAGAACTCGAATTTGAATTCAGTGGTATTAGAACCTAGATTGTGATTACATCTGTAACTGAGTTAGAATTTTTAAAAATGAAGGGGATAAAACGTGTCAACGGTTTAGAAATTACGTTTAAACAAACTGGTAAAAAACGTAGTGCATTTTTTGTTCTTTCTACTGCTATGCATTGCTTTTTTTGTTTATCACTTCTCGATACTAAAATTAATAATGATGTGGCAACTCAAGCAACACGCTTTGCGTCAATAAAGATCTTACTTCAATATTTGAACATTGAATTTATTAAACTCTTGGCTCCACTTGGAATTTCTTTATTAAAAAAGTGTTCTTTGATCGACTTGGAAGTGGAATTATGTTCACATTGCAAAGAAGCTAATGCGGAGCTTGAGGTGAATAGAAATAATCTAACCGCAAAGTTAACACCATTATGGGAAAAGATGTTTACCTGTAATAACAAACCTTACATCTCTCACATGATGGACTTCATACAAAACCACACCTGCTCGGGAGAAAGCTGGCGGAAAATTAACGTATTTGAAATCGTAAAGGAGGAAATAACAAAACAATGTAGGTAACCAATTTATTTTTTACTTTTTCATCAATTCATCATTCATTATCATTAATTTACAACCGTTTTGTTACAGGCTCTAAAATTGAAGGACTGCAAACAAAAAAGCTAAAGCATTCTGTCCCGCAGCCCGAACGGCAGTTTAAATTTGATTTACTTGCATCCAGAAATTTATCAGCACAAAGTGATATACCAACTTCTTTGGAAACAGCAACAGATAAACGGGAAATTGTGTGGAAATACGCAGCAGAAAGGAAACTCAAAAGGAATCAGACAAAGGAACACACGTCTTCAAAGTCAATTAAATTAAAGAATAAAATAATAGTTCTTCCTCCCATAACAATAGAAAATAGAAAAAGTAAAAATAGAGTTCCTAGAAAGTGTTCAATTTGTAATAAGGTTTTGAGCTGTATAGGAACCTTAGGTAGGCATGTTGTAGCTGTTCACTATAAATATAGAAAATATCAATGTAAGATTTGTCCAAATGCCTATTCTCAATGGGCACACCTTGATTATCATGTTAGGACACTTCATTTAGAAATTAGGAAGTTTCCTTGTACAATTTGCGGAGCCATTTTTAAAGCAAAAACCACTCTAAAAACCCACCGTTATATATGTAAACTTTCACTCGAGTGACTTTCAACTTTCAATTTGTTCTATTATTACTTTTATAACCAATGTACTAATAAAAATTTCTTCAAATAATTACTTGCAGATGGTTTATTGTAACGGGTCCTTAATCATGAATGGGAAAACCAAGTTTCATATATCACTTTTATTAAATACCCACAATAATGAATAACCGCAAACTAAACTTTTAAATACAACCACAGGATTTAATACATTCCATATCCGTGCCGTACCTACAACTTTAAACCATAATAGACTAGGTACGTTTAAAATATATGGGAAAGTTTTGTTTATTTTAGAAAATGCCGGCATATATTGCTATAAAGCAAATCACAGTACCTACTGATTGTAGGCCGTTTTTTGAATTTTGCTATAAGAGAAAGCAAATTTGCATGGGTATAGTATTCCTCTTTCTTTCTTTTCACTACTAACCCATTTCATTATTTCCATACTTTCATGTGTTTTAGGTAATGTCAAATTTAAAAAATAAACAAGATTCTATTCCAACAATGACAATTTCGTAACCCTTTAATGTTAAATTCTCTTACTTTTCTCTTTGTATGCTTCTGTCCCTCTCTTTTTAATATCAAACTCGGAGTGATTTTAGATAAAAAATATTTGGTCCTCCTCTTACATTCCTTTCAATGCGTTTATAAAAAACCCTTTTGGAGCAGCTTCAGCATTACGCAATTCAAAATGGCATCTCCAACATCGGAATAAAAAACGGATTGCATACGCAGTTTTGATCAAAATTCGATCAAATCCTTTCAATCTTTTTTATTCAGGGATGGACAGGAAAAGGGGAAAAGGGGCACTAAAAATACAAAGAATTGATGCAATTTTCATATAAAAAATCATCATGGAAGTTCATACACGTTTGAGTGCCTGTGTGGCTACTTGTGCCAAAGCTGAAGGCATTTAATAAAAACATATTTTATACATTTATAAACGGTACAAAAGGGATTGACAAATCTTTTCACCAAATTCAATGAACTTTGGATAAAACATAAATCCAAATCCATTTCATTTCTAAAGGAGCTGTTATAGCCAAGTTAGAAACCCTTCGTGTAAAGATTTGCTACAAAAAACTGAAAGTGATGATGATAAAAATGGAGCAACAACTTCTTCGATTCATTGAGAAAAGTGAGTGGAAGAGTTCATTGGAGAATACAAACGGGGTTTCTTCAGCCTTTTAAGGTCTTGGTACTAGTTCTGCTTTGGTTAGTCTTTTGCTTGTTCTTTGTAATTGGCGATGGCGGAGACGCCGGCGCTTTCCTTTTACTTGTTTGAACAACTACATATAGTTTAAAGAATGCCAGGTCAATTACACTTTACGAAGTATTCCATTTCGTATATCCACATTTGGCCAAATATGATCACACTAACTCTGCGTGTTTTTTTGAATGTTTTGGTTAGGAATATTGCACGGAAAGAACTCTGTTCTCAACCGATAAGGAGTGAACAGCAGGAACTAATCTTTCTGGTCAGAAAAAAACGTTGACTAGACCAAACCATTTTTGTAACTTGCATCTTAAATCACACGATGAATAATTCGAAGAGTCCTAAAAAGAGCATTTTGCACATAAACTTTGTAGTAGAAAGACGAAAACCAAGAAAATAAATTTTTGCCTTCAATTTTTAATATGCAGCTTTCTGCAAAAATTATATTTCATGCTTTCAATTTAGCGGTTGAAAATGTTGGTGCTGGAGAGTTTAATCTTGCATATTTGAAACGATTTTGGACGACTTAATAACTTTTTGTGTCAATGTATACAAATCTAATGGTAGATCTTTGGATTCTGTTCGTGTTCCTGTTTGGTTTCTTTCAATTTTTAAAAATTAAAGTACATACCAGTCGCTTTCTTTCTTTGCGGATTATGAAAAAATTTGAAATCACTCTAAAAATTCTTGTTTAATTCAACTAAAAGCAAAATAGAAAGGAATAAATCCGAGAAAATCGGACACTTGTAAGTATAAAAGGATTTAATGCTGGAAAGGAAAAGGAACAGAAATGAATATTCAACTACAGCAGGGTCATTGTTTTAAGGGCATCCCTTGTACTATCCACTACTTAATAAAATTAGGTCCACATTGCATAAGCATTGAGCGAGATAATACTACAAAAACAGAAAAACAGACCAAAAGCCAAACATTCGAACATATTATGAGGTGAAGTAGGAGAGAAACGAGAAAATAAAAACGTATTTTTAAAACATTTTTATTACATTGCAAAGGGATTTTGTTATTCCCGCACATACATAAAACATTGTACTGCAAAGATTCTTCTTACGAATTTAACCTTTCTTAATTTAGTTTCTAAGTCAGGAAAAGGATAAAAAAGGAAGAATTTTAGACTGGCATAAACATTGTTTGCTTTCTACGGTCATAAACACATTTTTAATCAAATTAGATGGGGGAATCGTCTCATAAATGACATCTGCCAAAAATATTTTTCGGGAAACAAACTCTGAAGAAATTCTTGAAAAAGTACGTCATTTCTTGACGGAAGTACGTGAATTCGAATGTAGTGATTTTTTTGAATTGATGGACACTTATATCAATTTTCAGAATAAGAGCTTATCAAAAATGAAGACTCAATTTTTTATCTCCCCTTATTCCCTTCTTTCATTACTTCCTCCTTGTATATTGTTAGTGTTTTTTGTTCTCCTTTAAATATTAAATGATTGACTGGACAGTAGAAAGTTGGTCAAAACTCTTTCTTCTTTCTGCCTTTTTTATTTTTTTAACTTTTTTTAGAATTGTAAAATTAAGTAAAGAACAGAGAGCAATGGAAACTACTATTGAATTTCTTTTTGATTTTAAACTAATAACAACGACTACTTTTACAAGTTTTTGAAAATATTAAGAATTAGGATTGGAGGCAATTGGAATCTACTTTAATAACGTATTAAATGTATTTTTATTTTTATTTGGACCTTGAAGATACGCTGGCGTTCATTTTTTTAACAAAACGTAAAACCTGGAAT